>JAODUK010000140.1:5000-14019 GCA_027564635.1 Typhlichthys eigenmanni | reverse complement strand
TGGCAGAGATGTGAAGGAAGCACAGCGTACACTGACTGGCAGTGATGGATGGTGCAGCGTGGTACGGGGCAGCGTGCGCAGGATTGGGTAGTTTGCTTTAATGTAATCCGTTACAGTTACTATAGTTACCAGACTAAACTTTTTAATCAGTAACTAATTTTTGGATGACCTAAATTTTTTGCACATAATACGACTACTTTCCATTTCTATTAGATCACGCCTAAACGTTGTTCTTCGAAATGCCATCCAAAGCAATTTACTACGTCGGCGGAGCCAAATCTTTCTCTTTTTGTGATGTTGCTCAGGAGATCAGATGATAGTATTGACGTGAGTGAAAGGTTAATAAGAGAACAACTGTTTGTTTTATGCACTTTTCTTCTGCATACTTCCAGTTTATATTTGAAAGTAGTCCTCTAGAGGTAATCATCTAATAAAAAAAATAATAACCTGTTATCTGATTCCACTATTTTAGCTGGTATCTGTAATGGATAACATTTACTGTTTTAAAATCAGTTACTTCCCAACCCTGAGTGTGTGTTAGGCTTGAACTGAGCAGAATGACAATGTCTGGATGTCAGTGTCTGTGTGAAGTAGCTTCTTTTGTTATTTTTATTGCCAGGGCACACATATTGCATAGATTTGATGGACAGCATTCTTCCGCTAAAACATACTTGTTCTTCTACAATTTGGTTTCACTTCAATCAAGCAGAATCACCTGCACTTTCTAAATGTTTTAGACATTTTACAGATGGTTGGTATAGACACACTAATGTCACAGTGCAAAACTTATTCCATAAACTTCCACCAAAGACATTCCCTTACCTTATTGTTCTTTTGATAAAGGTCTCGTAGCAGGGCTTCCAACTCATGCTCATCGATGTAGCCATTCCCATCCTAACAAAACAGTAAACATTTAACCAAGCTAATTGGTTGTATTTCATACCAGTGCTGAACCACAAAATGGGTCCAAAACTCTGGAAAGGTTCCCACAAATCAAAAACAAAATGTTTCCTATTGAACACAGGCAACGTCTCTGGAGTCAACTTAATTATCTTAAGGTAATGGTCTTTGATGCTCACAAACAGGCTGCGCTTTTGTTTTACAAGAATCACTTTGAATTGTATTGCTTCTCCTTTTGTTGAAAGCCGTGAGACAAAAAAAGTCGAACATTCGATGTCAGATAGCTTTATTGTCCTGGTTGCGTTCGGTCATGCGTCATAACATTTTTCAAAGCTTTTCGCAATATTTGGCTCTGAACCCTTAGAGCCGTGTTAACGTACAGATGACTTGCCATACACATTGCCCATAATCCCTCAGCACCAGTGACAACAGCTGCCTGTGTTTCAGCTGCGGGGGTTAGACTTGTAATAAAATGAAACAAACTGCACACGTAAACGCTAGCCCTCCACGGGCAGCATGTGTACACGGACAGACCGCAGAATCTCATCTATAATTGAATGTCACATGCTACACTTAGCATCAGACTGGTCCATAAATATTTCATCCTGTAGGTCTCATGTACTGTATAAGGTGTATTATTAAAATAAATGTAGGGCTGTCGTTAAACAGAAGTCCTTTTTGGGTCAGGAAATGTGTTAGTAGTCAAGCTTGAAGTGTGAAAACCCATTGAGAATTGGGCAAATGTGAAAGAACATCATATTAAAATAACTATCATTATCAAAGCAAAGCCGAGTGAGAACATTTTATTGACTTCATGTGACTACATGTAAACACTGCAGATTTTACACATAAGAAAATCAACTTGAATACTTTCGTTTCTGTCTCACTCTGCACTACAGTGATCACCTCACTACCAAAGCATCTATGCCACAACTCGCCTGAAGTGGAAAACGTGGTTGCTAAACTGCCATGAGCTAAAACACTGCTAACCAACCTCAGGTGTTTACGATGCAACAGGTGCAGTGCTCTTGCCTGATTTCCCTGGGAGCGAAATAAGACACCAGTCAACATTTTGCATGCTTGGGAGAGATGCCCCTAGACAAATAGTCATAGTCATAGAGGCATTGAGCAAACATCTTTCAGGCACCAAGAAGTTTGTAGCATGACATTGTCTGTAGAGGATGTGAACAAAAGTTTCTGAGTTTCTGATTATTTTAATATCTTGGAGACACATGAAGAGTTCAGAGGCAAAAACCTCTAGGTCCATCTGACATATTTGTGTTTTTAATTGGCAATATTTACATGATTTTTGTTACATTTTTGGAAGATATTACATTTTATTCAGTGTCAGTTCATTGTAATAAAGGTGAAATGAGTGAATCCAAATATGTAAACCTAATAAATATTGCTGTTTTAAGTTGCTAATTGCTACTTTTTTTCAGATGGATTCAAAAGGTTTTTGCATTTGAACTCTTTACATGTAGCATTGTGACACTATACAGCAAACACACTATAAACAACTCCAACACAGTTCTTCTACCAATAAATTCACACTTACTTTGTCATAGAATGTGAAGATGGCATTGAACTGCTCTGCATTCAACTTGACACCCTACAAAAAAGAAAAAGACATTTCAGACTGAAAAATGCTATACATAAATTTGGAAATGTGGAAAAAGCAATTGAAGTTCATGTGAATTGAACATTTGAATACAAAGATTGAGTTACCTGGAACTTTAGCAGGAAGTTCTCCTGAACAGGGAGGAGTCTGTATAAACGGGATGTCTTAATTAGTCAAAGAACACAACTTTATTGGTAATGCTATAAAGCAGGATGCAGGAGGGTGAACATCATATAATGTTAGAACAAAACAAAAAAAAAAAACGAATGGGACATCACCTTGCCATCTCTGAAAGGCCTAACTTCCCATCTCCATTCAGATCAAACATCTTCAGCTGTGAAGTAGAGGGAGAAAACCACATAATGAAGCTGAAACAAAAATATTACACAAAATACAAATACAACTACTTTTGGCTGTATGTTTTGACAACATTTTATCAGAGGAGCTCTCAGAGAATTCTAAATATAAAAGTATAGTTATGTATATGCCACTGACAATTACATTGCAGGTAAGGATCTGTCTAAATATTTACAATACAACTTAATTTCAACTGTTGAATCACTTGTGTCGTCAGTGACTTAAAATGTAATGATAAAACATGTCCGTGCTTCTTAAGATGTCTTTAACTGTTTGGAGGAAGCATCCAACAGATGTATTCAAAACATTAAAGGCAATATTACTGTAAATTAGATCAGGCTGAGGGTTCAGAAACAAGCGCGTCTGTGCTTTAAACATGCAACATATACAGTAGATCACAGACCTGCCATGATCTACAAGTTAATCCTTAATAAATTGATCTATATGTTTTGATCTGGTGTGACACCAGATAATTGGCGGCACAGTTCTTTGTTTCTTTGTTACCCCGCTCAGACAGAAAGTACAAGTGTAGGCTGCTGGCATTAAGTAAAATGTCTTGCTTTACACAAGAGCAGGTTGGAATCGGATGAATAAGAAAAGAACATCTACTGTTTAACCCTCCCACTGTCCTAAGGCATTTCAGCAGACTAGCAGCAGAGGGAGCGAACAGCGGAATGTCATATGTCCGTGTTGTGATTGCTGCCTGCTACTGGCAAGTGCACCGGGTCATTCTGACCCATAGGACAGCGGGAGGGTTAAGTTGTCACTTTTATTTTAAGTCTACACTCAATACACTACAGTTTGTATCAAATAATAACACTAACATTGTCTATTATGCGTATGTGTGTGTTTAAGTTAAAAAGACTCTTACTATGGTCTGAGTGTACTCATGAAGTTTCTGGTCATCATAGTGTCTGTTGGCTTTCTCCAGCAGGTCTGACAGAAAACCCTGCAAAAGAAAATCAGCCCAGATATAAGCAGACCACATTTTATTATCCCTCGGTCAGAATGGGCACAGTTGTTGTATGTGTTCATATAGTAACTACACAGAAAATACAGCCTCAACTGTGGCAAAGCAAAAAAGCACTGAATCACCAGTAGCAAATGTGGTTTCAGGAAACTTACAGTATAGCCAATTTCATAGCCAGTCCACTTGCTCTTGATTTATTCATAAAACTCATTCTCAAACATAACACCACAAATCACTCAACCACAGTGAAAAAATGGGTTGCCATGTGATCTGATATTGTCGTTTTTTGGCCAAAAATTACAAATTGTAACTACATAAATGAATCGTAATATAGGAGGAGATCATTTTTGGGATAGGATACACCAAGTATGCATAAATAACACCTGTGGTTATGAATTAAAGTCCCTGATGCCACACAAACCAAACAGCCTCACGTCAACATTATACACAA
Source organism: Typhlichthys eigenmanni (assembly GCA_027564635.1). Lineage (NCBI taxonomy): Eukaryota > Metazoa > Chordata > Actinopteri > Percopsiformes > Amblyopsidae > Typhlichthys > Typhlichthys eigenmanni. Next base: position 9,720 of record JAODUK010000140.1, on the reverse strand, counting down.
TAAACATAATAAATATCAGTTCACCCTGTCCCTCATTATTGTTAATAAACCAAACGTGTGGAAGGGAGAGGAAGAAAAAAGGGAGTGAATAGATTGGGCTGAGACTCAGTTGGTGCTGTAGGTTTATTCACAATGTTGTTAAAAGATAACAGCAGTAAACATAAGGCAGCAACATCAGAGGAGGCTCTAGCAGTGTTTCCTGGTACGTTACATGTCAGTGAGCTGGATGACCGCAGCTACGTGGACTACTGGGGGTAAAAAAGAGACACTCAGCTCATGGCGGCAGACATCGTAACAGTGTCAGATCACATGACTCAATGTGGAAGAAACAAATCAGTTAATAACGTCACAAACGTAAAAAAAAAATGTTACAAAATGCAATAAAACGTGACAACATGCATTAAATCAACAGAACATATAGCAAAACAAAACAAAAAAGCATGGGAACATGTTTTTATTGCATATTAGATATGACCGATTGGTTAACTTGTGAAATGTGACAAGGTCATTCGTTGCACCACACACAATCCACTTAAAGATCCATCTGGAATCCTTTCCCACCCCCACTACCAATTAAAACAAATCTAATATTGACTTCAGCTCTCATTCACATCTTAACATTAAATGTTCTCCTTCTTCTGGTGTATGAAATAGCCAACACTACCTTTTGGATTTTGGGGTAGCATCTAAGATGGTTTTCAACTTCAGTAAGTGGTGAGGGTCCTAACTTTGCAAGCTCCATGATTTGTTCTGCTCTACAAATCAGTCTGGAAACTCTCCAGGCAGTGCAAAGGCACAGGTACAAGTAATTTAGACAGATTTAAATGTTTTCCTGTGAGCGCCAAAGACAAATAGAAAAAGGATATATAAATATCGTATTGTTAATATGAATTGAAATGCAATGAAAGTGGTTGTTAAACACGGACGCTAGCAGATATTTGGCCGACCTACAACCAATTGTTTCCAAAAACTAGCATTTAATAGATGTCGGCACCAACTGACCTGAACGCTGAGCAGGGAACGGCTATGAATTGAAACCCAGCCTATTGTGTTGCTTGCAAAATCAGGACGGTTTCACCGAGCTAGTAAAGTGGTAAGGTGCTGGTTACCACCAGACATATGGGTAGCTCTGTATTGCAATACAGACTTTAGTTTATCTCACGATACGAGTTGCGAATCATACCTTCAGTTCATTTGCTTCAATGTAGCCGCTGCGGTCCGTGTCATAACGACGCCACGCCTGAAAACACAGCAGAACAGTGGTGCCATACATTAACGTGTGTGACTTAATAACACACACAACCATGCATTTGCACTTGCACAATATGACAACAATCCCTTCACTGACGAATCAATGAGGACTCATATTTAAGGTATTCTGATGCACGGCCCCCCCGCCCTCCCCCTCTGGGGGAGATACACTATTCATCCAACTCTCCCTGGTTCTATGTTCCAGGAGGGCAGGAGATCGTTTCTTGAGGGAAGGACACCAAAAGCCAGAACGATCCCTGTAATCAAACCTTTTTCATTACAGTGCCACACACATGCTAACAGAGAGAGAGAGAGAGCGGGGGGGGGGAGGGGTGGCGGAGAGAAAGAGAAAGAGAGAGAGAGGGAGAGGGGAGACAGAGGGAGTGAGAGAAAGATGGAGAGGGGGGGAGACAGAGGGAGCGAGAGAGAAAAATAAGTAAAGAGAAAAAGAAAGAGGAGACACTATAATTAATGTTTTAATCTAGCAGCTGTCCCTGTTTTAAGAAGGGCTTCTTATCAAAGATAAATGCCCCCCACCAACCCCTCCCTTCTCTCCTCCCAGGGCATGGTGGAAAGCAACTTCTGTGGTGTTATCCATTATATATAACGCTGAAAATAGACGGCCCTGCTTCCTCATTGTGACCCTTTAAAAAACGACTCACACTCTCTGCACTCCACCGTGAACAGCAATCCTTCTCCCCACCTCCCTTTCATTCTGTTTATCCTCAGATTTAGCCCTCCACCCTCAACCCCAATCCCTCGCTTTCAGTTCCTCTCCCACACTCATTTTAGTACAGAGACAGTGAACATGACAAGGTGACAGCCTCTTCCCCGCTGATAATCACTTTAGAATTGCTTTCAGAGCCGGCGACGCGGGGCAGCAAGTCAAACTTTGCTGACACCTCCTTGTCCTATGGGAAAGTGTTTCCGAGTGAAATGTTTCCGTTAATCTAAATCCATCTGCAGCCAGTCCTGAGGAATTGCTGTTAGAGGGTCTAGATACCTGGATATTTAACACCTGGGGCTGGCACTATTATTATAAGCAATCATGTGTACATTTTTTGCTATACAAGGGACAAAAGAAGTTCTAATCGTAGATTTATCTGCATTACAGAGGAAGCCTAACAAAAATCAATACAATACCAGATTTATAGTCATTTTCACAGAGATATTTATAGTTTGTGTACTGTATGTGTGTGTGTTAATGGCCAGTGTTGAGGCAGGATATACATTTAGGGTTTGGGGTATGTCCAGCCAGATTAATATATTCATTCTATCTATAAAAGAAATCAGACACATGGCTTATTGAGACCAACAATAGCTAGGTCTCGGGCATGCTTCTCTATTCTCCTCACATCTACAGAGAGGGAGACAGATATGGTCCACTTCATGCCAAAATGCAGAGCATGGCTTGTATTGATTGGTTCTAATCAATAGGTCTCTTTGATTACATATTTCTCCTTGGGATATTTCATCATGATAGAACACCAGGAAGGAAATACACATTTACATATTCTTTCACTATTTTCTTTTACAACATATTTCTAACACACATAATAATATCCAGTTAACTTTAGGAGTAAAAGCAGATGTGGAATAGATATTTTTCTTAAGGAAGCAGAACTCAATGTTGCTAAGGAACAAGCCTACAGACATTTTACATGCAAACATATCACACAAGCACTATACACATAATGTAGAGGGCAATATAGTCCAGAGCACCCAAGTTGAATGTCCTGGTTTAGATAATCTTACCTACACAGTAGACCCTACACTACAATCAAGCGGTGAAGAGAGAATATTCCTACGGCGGTATTAAATAAAATAGATATATAACATAGATAGTAATTGATTACATGTATTATTAAACAAACACATTCAGACTTACTGCCATAAATTCAGCACTGGAGCCAACAAACTGTCTGAAGAAGAGCAGAAAATTTTCTTCGGTTGGCAGAATCTGGGCCAGCTATAGACAGGAGAGAGAGAGAGAGAGAGAGAGAGAGAGAGAGAGAGAGAGAGAGAGAGAGAGAGAGAGATATATATTTTTATTATTGTCATCAGCACTGGTGTTATTACTGATTACTGTGGGACTATTTGTATATTATTGTTTTATTGAGTGGTACTATCCTCTGGCAATGCTGTTGTAAAAACTCTCATGCTAGTAAAGCAAATTTGAATTGAATTGAATTGAGGGAGAGAGTGAGAGAGAGAGAGAGAGAGAGAGAGAGAGAGAGAGAGAGAGAGAGAGTTTTTGAGTTTTAACAACAACACTTTAATTAGACAACAGTATATTCCATTTTATATGTCAATGTTATATGCTTTACATAGAAAATATAATCCCATCATCATTGACCGTAAACAAAGCTCCTTTATAATCCCACACTCTCTTAAACTCCCCCACATCACCCATCATTTTATAAAGAGTATATTATAGAATTACTCTACCCTTCACCATCCCTTTGAACATTGATGACACTTCTTGATCCCTATCAGTCTCCACTTTTTGTTTTCTACTAGTGTATATTGCTAATTTTGCCTGCCCAATCAAAAAGTTCAACAATTGACACTTCTTTTACCAAAAATAAAAACACGCTTACTAAAAACTTCTTCAAATAAACCAAACAAAGAAGTCAATGTATAAAACAAATCACCAAGTCTACAACAATGTGCAAAACAATGAAATATTGTCTCCCTTTCCAAGCAAAAGGGACAAGTACTCCGCACTACTGGATTAAGCACAGATATAAAAGAGAGAGAGAGAGAGAGAGAGAGAGAGAGAGAAAGGATTCTCACACATAAGTAGAGTTTCACATAAAACATTGCATGCTCTCATCTTAACAAGTAAGACTGGCAAAGGGTTGTCTATTTTTCACTAAGTATCTTCAACCTTGTGAGGCCACCCTGATCTCAGGAGCTGCAGTTTGACTGCGAGAATCAGTCTTGAGAGCTTGGAAATCATTATGTTTCAGGCCGGTAAACCTAGTGTGTGGTCAATCAGCATCGTAGTTAGCTACGGGTGTGGTTTAGGTTTGACGAATGAGAATTGAAAACCACTTGAAAACAACAATGGTGGGTCCTACAGAGTTTAACGTAGGACCCACCATGCATTCTAAAACTTAATGCATTCTAAGTTTTGTTAGAATGCATTAGAAGGGCAAATACTTTTCTCCCGACTTTTCTACTGCAAGAATGGATTTAACAACAGGCTCTGTTGGCTCACAGGTTCGGCCAATCACAAGTCACCGTATTTAAAAAAAAAAGTGGATGCCCTTTGAAAACAGTTTCAATGGACAGCTCCCCAGTTGGATGTGTCTAACAGACGCAGATATCTGGCATGTTAGGTTAAAGTATTTTACCTCTGACATCTCAATTCGGCCATCTTTGTTTTTGTCAAACTTCTGCATGAATTCCTTCATTTTTTCTCTGAAGGTGGGGTTTGATGGGTCCTGTGAAACACAGACAAATT
>JAODUK010000139.1:0-14019 GCA_027564635.1 Typhlichthys eigenmanni | reverse complement strand
AGGTATTTCAACCCCCTTTATCTTACTTTTTAAGAAGGACTCTGACCCCCAGGTATTTCAACCCCCTTTATCTTACTGGGTGGGTTAGTCAGGAGGGTTTTTCCGTCAGACTGGGAGAAGTGATCAGATTAGATCAGGTGTCCCGATGCTGCTCTCCTCATGTGGGACCCCCCCCCCCCTTCCCGTCACCCCCCCCTCACCGCATCCTCGGTCCCGTTCATGCAGCTCTCCCATTTCACTGAGTCGTTACTCAGCTGGACCTTGTAGGTCTGGACCCAGTCCCAGCTGTACAACAAGTATGGAGAATAACACGTATGATACGCACACATACATTAAAGTAACACTTTAACATTCATTTGTGCATGCCTCTGTTAGTCATAACAGAAAGATGTACCTCCCTTGAACATTTGAAGATATATCTTGTAATAGTTCAATGACTAAATCATAACACACAATTGTATCAATAATTTGTTATATAATACCTTATTATTTACATTAATAGAAATGTTTATTTACAGAAGGTTTTATTTAATTAAAATATTTCTGAATCATTCAAGATTTCTTATCAAAAATCTGTTATAAGTCTATATCAACTGAGTCCGACAAGTTGACGACAACTAACGTAATCTCTTTGATTTGGCGACATGTTGTAATACCTTTGGGTGATTGACGTTTCTGTTTCAAACAGTGTGATTTAGTAAGGAAACTGCCATGAATCCTGATGTGATACTACCTGACCTCCAGATAGAACTTCTGCCCTGCAGAATCACTCCGGTGAACAAGGTGAGATGGATGGTGTCCACTTCAAACCACTGGTTGTGATCTTTGTAGTCTGCACACCAAGCCCCATCATACAGGTCCCCGTCCTCAATCCCGGACTACAAAATACAGTTAAAGCAACCGTCTCAAACCTTCATATATCACGTTTTGCTGCTATTCATGACTGACAGTAATTACTTACAGCAATGACTAATGCAGCCATTTCCATTGGCCTGTGTGTTGTCCATGCTCTGTGTGGTAATGAATTGAAATGAATGCTTACCAGTTACTGTTGTCAACAAAATTACCTTAGCTGACAATGTCGAGTTAACATAAAACATAACATAACATAAAAAATTTTATCAGCACGCACAGAGAATGGTAAGATAGCAGACTGCAAGGAGATATTATATACAATCGCTTACTATACCTATAATACCAGACACTTTGATTGAATGTACCATTTGTGAATTTCTGCACCAGTTTGACCATCTACGGTTTAGGGTACATTCTATCCTGTGTTGTGCTTGGTAGTGATATGAATTGTGATGAGACTAACCTGCATATTTAACCTGCCCCTATGAGGGCCCAGGCCAGTTCGCTGGTAAGAGGATGCTTGTAGCTGGCTGTCATCAACCTGCAGGGACTCCAGGCCAAGAGGAGGACATTCTATAGTATATTGGAATACATACAGTACATTAGCAGATGGAAACCTCTCCATGCATCAGGTTGTGTATGGAATTAACCTTGTGGTTGAAACATGACATTGCAGTTGTAGTGTGAAAATCTGAGTGCTCACACACTTCTCTACTCCTCCCCATGCAGCGCTCCTATAGGATAACATCTTCTCCTGCACAATTGTGTTTCATCACAAACCGTAGACAGAGATTTTCGACTTGTAATGTAATCAAGGAGTGCACCTTTAGGAGCAGAGGCTGCGTAAAAACCTCAAGACTAATGAAATATTGTATAGTATGATTCATGCACTGAATATCATGCATAAGGACAATCTCTGTCTGAGTCAGCTAGTTCCATGGAGTTCAGAGACACAACCCCCTCTCTACATCTTGTTGAGGAGGCCAAAGGGGCATAACTGTGCATGCACAGAGCATTCATGTAATTTGAGACACAGTCGACAGATGAGGACTAGAAAGTCAAGTCAAACACAGCAGAGCAGGACAGACAATAACTAATGTTATAGCATAGTATGGCTTTAGGAGAAACAAATAATATTCCCATTAGAGACAATGTTGTTTTATTCAGTTAACATAAAAATGATTCTACTTGAATACTTAATCTTCTGCAGAGATTAAAGTCCCTTAAACAATCTTGGTTTAAATGTATCTATGTCACAGCTAAATCAAGGCTCTTAAAATCTCTTGAGAAATAATTGTATTAATGCAGGCAACATAGTAAGTAGTACAAAAAATAATGAAAGCTATTCAATTAATCTAGCCTACACTGCCAACTGCCTAGCAATGTTATCTAGCCGGCAGCTGGGTCACTCAATATATTAATTGTAATGGTCCCAAATACTTGTTTATAAATAAGTTTACTATGACTTATGGGTAAAAATCACCTATAACAATCAAGGCTACATACCTAATTCTTTTGGTGAATCTTGTGGTTTGGTTTCAACGGTTTGATCATCCTCTTCTTCGTTGTCCTTAGTGTTTTTATTTTCTTTAGATTTTTGCTTGATAGTAGCGGATATGTTAGGCGCCTTTGTTGTTAGGGATTGGGTCTGTCCAACGCTGCTGTTATCGCGGTGTTCAGTAGATCTGATTATAACAGACGCAGTCCAATTTAAAGTTGCGGGAGTAATTGTTTTAATTGTATTACCCACTGTCATTGCATTGCTATCAGCTCCAACTAGATCAAAACGTAGTAGAATAATCACTGCAGGCAAAATGCACAATACATTTTCCATTTCGCTACTTGAGGCTGCAGATTGCAACTGGGCAGCTACAGTATGTGAAGATGACAGACCCAAACCCATCCGTCCACCCACATCACTCCCCACCCCCACCCACCCCACTTGCAATTCCTGCAAATCGCGAAATCCATAAAAAACGAGCATTTTTTCAGTTTTACAGTTTACTAATAAATTGCTTCAAGTTTGATCTCAATAGCCTAGGCTACCCAAACAGAAGCGAAATTGAATTATAATAGTTTGCTCGGGTGTAGAGACCTGGCCAATCAAAACTGGTAAAATATAAAAACATACAATATATCTAATAAAGTATAATCAATATGCATATGCAATAGGTTAATTAAATGGTAAGAATAACGTGACTTTTTTCGAAAGATTGGACAGATTGGAGATTTCTTTTTGCGGATCTTTATTCATTTTTCACTGGTGTTAACTACTCTTTTGGCATGAAAAGCTTATATTAAACATTATTTCTCAGTCTCTTTATCAGATGTAGTTAGTTACAGAACAATGATGATTTGCAACAAATCTGGAATACATTTTTATTTTCTTTTAATTATGTTAGATAAAAGTGTGGTTTAGCAATGTTTGTTCAGTTGTTCAAACTATTTAGAAGAAAATGTTAAATCAATTTTAAAAACAATTAATGATGCAATCCTATAAATATGTACTATTGAGTGTAGCAAAACTCTGGTGTCACTCTTAAGGAAGATAACACCAGTGAGAAAAATATAATCCAAAAAAATCGGTAACACCATGTGACATCAGATGAAAGCTTTGTCATCATCATATCAATCATGAGGTAAATGAGAACATTTCAATACAAAAAAGAGACAGTGGGCTTAACGTGCCCTTCTTCATAGATATTCAGGAAAAAAACTCTAATTTCGTGAAATTATGTTATCAGTATTATTCTTTTATTTATTTATTAACTTGAAAACACTCACCAATGATACATGAAGGTATGAAAATACATATGGTAGGGACAGGTACTTCTGTGGTGCGAATACTTTTATTTAATTGATTACAAATATTTATTGCCAGATTGATGGCTCAATAATGTATACTTGTTCAACATATGGTTTTACTTTATAATATGAATACATTGTAATAATAAAGTATCTTTAAGTGTAATAAAAAAAAACGTTTCCGTAGCATGACCCAGTTGTGTGTGAATGCTTTGAGAAACTTCACTTGGTTACATCGCTTTCGCTTTTATTTTGAAATTGCGACATTTTACCAAACCCGATTGGTGCGACCTCATGACGTGTACAGGAAATAGTCACGCAAGCTACACAATCATAATACGGCTTCCGAAGTATTTTTCTTTAAGATTTATCTGAATAGTAACACTTTGTTATCTTTTTCACAATCACATATCTTTTATAATCTATCAGAAATTAGGATTTTAAAAACATATGTTATTATTATTATTATGGAACATGCGACGGAATATGCAGCACCTACTCTGCAAATGGCTGTTCGACAGTGATACGAGATGCTGTGTCAAGTAAGTCTGTGTCGTTACCCTACTTTAATGCATATTCTTTGAATAGTCTATGTGTAATATAGACTATTTAACATTTAAATGTTGTACTTGCATACAAAATATGGATGTGAAACTTTTTGTGACCTAGGTAGTCCAATGGCCCTGTTGCAACGAACACAGGATAGTTAATGCCAGATACATTACATATGAAGACCTATAACTTAAGGACTTTGTTAATACCTCTCAGTGATTGAGTATTTGTGTTTAACAGATGACAAGAAGACTATCAAAATAACAGTCAATCTGGTTATAAACCAGTGCAGTATTTATTCGTTGCAACCAGAATGTGATTGCTGATTCCTGCTCCCCAAAAGGCTGGTGTCAAGATGCCTCGTTTAGAAGAGTTTGCTAATGTTGCCCTAAGGGTGCCAAGCATATTGGTGCTTGACCTGCTGTATAAATGTGACATTGACGCTGTAACGGAGCACCTTAAGGCAAAAAATGAAGACATGCTTTTCAAATACAAATATGTCATCTGGAACATGTACTATATTGGTAGGTATTTGATCAAATTACAATAATAATGACAAATCAACTAATACCAATTGAGATGTAATAATACATGAATAAGAATTAGAATGTCTTTCTCTAAACCTGATACTTGATACTTGTATGTTTTCCATTTGCACATTTTCTCGGTGCTCCTTCTAGCCTATTAACATCAAACAACATAACATTCCTGTTTACCTTCCAGGTCACCTGATTAATGTGGTTGTGTTGGTTCTGCCACTGAGACATATTGTGACACTCTACCTCCACATCCTGGTCGGCCTGCTTCTATACGTGGGGCATCAGATTTCCAAGTGAGATGCCCTACTATTACTAGATACCCCACAGAGGCACAATCAGTTGTATCCAATGTCCCTAAGCCTGCCAAATACCATGATGCCTTTTGATTGGTGTGTGACTACCCATGTAGGAAGGCTAGCATAAAGGCTTCTGGTTTGATGCTTGGTATCAAATGGAGACCTGACCTGAGAGAATGCAGACAGACCACCTGCTATCAGTATGTTACTAAGCCTGCTCAAGCAGTGTAGCTCCACATATGCGGTTGCTGCATTCAAACTGGTAAACATGGCATTATCAGGTTGGGAGGAGTCTAACTGCGTGTTACAAGCATTCTTCAGTGATCTCTAATGATCAGCAAACTGATAATATTCTTTTGAAGCACTACTGAACTTTTGTTAAAATGTTTGTTAAACCTTGGAATCTGTGGCTTCCTTGCCTCCATATTAAAGATGTATTAAGCTGCAAGCTAATTGTAAGATAATATACTTATAGTCAATCGCGTCTGAAGATGCTGATCCGGTTATGGTCCACGAACGTCAGCTAGAGACAAGGCTTTGACAACATTTCAGCAGCTCTTATTTATTAATATTATTAATATAATAATATTAATATTAGCAGTACATCAGTGTTTCCTGTTGTGTGATGTTGCTGCAGTTCTTTGGGAAGGATAGTCTGTTGGAGGAGCTATTATTGGAAAGATGATAACAGTGTGCAAATACACAAGTATGCCTATTGATTTCTCCCTGTCTGGTCTCCAGGGATTATGTCCGCGAGGAGGTGCATTACGGTTATGAACAGGCACCATACCTGGATTCTCTGGCCTTAAATAGATTTGTGTCTGCACTGACAAGTATGTACACACTCTGTATTATAAAAACTTGAAACCAGTACTTAATTTAAAAAATACCTAACAAGCTATTTGTAATAAAAAATATTGCTGAATAACTCCATTAATTGTAAATAAAAAGATTATGTTAGGACAGCAATTTACTACAGATGAACTGTATAAATTATACTATTACCATTTCCTCCTTAACATAATTAGAATTGTACAACATTGGTAATAATATAATATACAGTATACTGTAATGTTATATTTACATTATTGAAATACTATATATAAATTACTGATTGCAGTATTTTGCACAGTTCCCTCATTTGTTGTTTTTCTTTGTTATAGGTCAGATTATTCTCAGCACGCTGTGTGCCTTTCTGATCAAGACCAGGAAGGTGTGGCTCTTCTCTGCCCATTTGCTCCCCCTGCTGGCCAGACTGTGTCTTGTTTCTCAGGCCACTTTGCTAACTGTGAACACCTTCTCCATGGGCGTAACTGGTGCAGGGATAGCTGTGTTCCTGCTCTCCAATCTTTTTGTGCCATATCGCCTAGCAAGGGCTGCCTATTCAGAGATGCTTCAACTGGAGGTAACAACCATTGAAAGGCCAGTATGTAGGATTTAGTGGCATCTTGTGGTAAAGTTGCCTTTCCCCTCATTTTCTGAGAAGAGTCTAACTGCAGCCTAGCATTACACACACTATTTACTTCAGCACACACATCTCATTACACGACACATCTCTTGGGATTACTTCCTTGATTAGCATGAGGCTGATGCATGTTAAAGGTTTAGTTAGCGATTTCAAGCCAATCCATTTTTTGTCAAATTTACCAAATATTTCCTCACAGTCCCCTATTTTACCATTCTCTGTGCATGCTGAAAGGATAATCTACACAGACCTCATAAATATGAATATAAACAAAGTGATGAACACCACAATTGTGCTATGTCAAGCAATGGCGTAATCAAATCACATGGCTGGTTCAAGACCTCACAGCGTAAAAGCAAAACTACGTGGGATACTGCAGTCAACTTACCTTAGAAGTACTGACTTCAAACGCTATTTAACATTTTGGTTTATGTTGATGGACAAAGTAAAAACGGAGATAGGCACTCACCCTTGATACATGAAGGTATGAAAATACATATAGTTCTATGGTGGGGACAGGTACTTCTGTGGTGCAAATATTTTTATTGAATTGATTAAAAATATATATTGCCAGATTTATGGCAATATATATTTTGAGCGCATGTGCCGGGAGGTGTTGAAATATAAGGCAGAGATTTACGTCCAGCGAGTGGGAAAGTTAAGCCGTACTCAGCCTGTCAGTCAGAGAGGGAGGTTTCTACCTGCATACGCCGTATTTGCGCAGAAGTTTTGGGGCATTATGTACTGTATATAGTTTATAGTAAAACAAACACACTTCACTAAATATGCTTCTATGCATTTTGTGTGGTTTTTGGGTCCAAAGATATGTTGATAATAAAGTATGCCGAAGTGAAAAACGAACTGTCAGGTCATATGGTGGTGATGTGCTGGAAAATAAATATACCCAAACGTTTTCTTAAATGTGGTAGGGTATATAAAGGCAGAATCACTCAAATAAAATAATTGCCAAAAATAGCCTCAAACTCCAAAGTAGACCACTGAATAGAAGTATGCATTATGTGAAAAATAGGAAAATGTTTTATTTGTTGTATATATTGTAAATATTTTCTGTTTGCATTTAATGCTTTGGTGAGCTGAAACCTTTGCACATTTCCTCCACTAGCCTATGGATCCTTTTCACAGAGGTGTTTATAGGGTAACCACAGGTTTACCTCCATAGACATTTCTGATCTGTCAATAATAACCAATCAGATTACCTGATTTTCCTTAGAAACGCCTGATGTTCCACAAACTAAGATAATTGTTAGTGCTATTAGTCAGACTACGGTACCGCTACTAACGATTGAATCAAAATCTTGTATCACTAGACTTGCATAACAGTAACGTGTATAGTGTATTCCTAATTTCCCACCTAGCCGTATTTAACGGGATGCTATGTACGACACACATTAATTCAGTGGTTGTTATTCTCACAGAACAGCAGAAGATCAAGGTCACCATGGGGTAGATTAAAGTTTAGCATCCGTTTTCTCAGGGCACTATATGCTAATTAAATGCTTTTGCACCCGTTAGGATTAGCAAGATACTTCTGACATGATCAACTTTTGTGCCTATCCACTGGCCATCTTGATTAAAAAGAGTTGCATCTGCTGTCCACTAGGTGAAGCCTACGGAGTGATGCAATAGAGTCCACAGTAGAGGATGATATGCATTTACACCATTGAAACGGATGCATTTGCAAGAAGCATGCTATTAAATAGCTGTCCACTATAGTGACCACCATGCATGAAAGGAGGGGTACCCTGGGTCTCAGCATTAAAGCCTGGCCTTAACCATTGAGGGTAAATGAATATGAATGAACCACTAATCTTCCTACTGCAGCTGGTGATCTTTAGCCTGATCAAAGTTAACAGCATTAACGCAGGTCTATAGTACAACCAGAATCTGCCAAACACGTCACCACCAGTGTGATAACAGATCAAATTGCACCTAATACAAATATTATTTCATTTAATTCAAAAACATTTCCATAAACTACAATACAACAACTAAACACACACATATAACAAATCAATTTTAGTGGAAATGTGGGGGTCTGAGTTCTAACGTAGGGCCAGTAAATGTGAGAACCACCTGTACTCACTCACAAATCACGTGAGCCTCTCTACCCTCAGGTTATAGAACTGTACAGACTCCTGGCTGTGGGAATGTCTCTATGGAACCAGTTTGCCGTCCCAGTTCTCTTCAGTGTTTTCTGGTTTGTTCTTTTCGTCGTCCAGCTGTGCACAGATGCCATGGCAAGCTCAGCTGGCCATCAGGGAGTCATCATCTTTATACTCACAAGGTGTGTGTTTTGATTATACGTACATGTAGTGGGATATGTGCTACAGAATTAGCTTTATTGGGGTTTGCTTGTGATGTAAGATGTCGATTATATTGCATAATGTGGCAATGTAGCTTTACAAACTAGGTTGCTATGAATGGATGAAATGGATGGATTGTGATGTCGATATCATAGTTGTCAATATGCTGTCTCTCTAGTGATGGTGTAATTCAACTGTGTGTTTGAGTGGTGCATACAATATACTGCTTTACGTAATACATACTATATGACCTGCTGTGAGGCTGTGGTTGCATTACCTGCTGTTCCTCCCTGACTCCACAGTGTGTCTGAGTGTTGTGCCACGCCCTACTCCCTCCTGGGATTGGCGTTTGTGGTGTCTTACCTGGCTCTTGGCCTGCTCAACCTATGCAAGTTCTACCTGGGAGGTTATGCTGCTGTTCAGAATGAGAATGTAATGCACAGGTGAGGGTTATTGTCATATTTATTATGTTGCAAATTATCCCTTTTTATTTTATATTAAAAAAATTACAATATTTTCTCTGTTTTTATTTGAACGATTAATTTACTCAATAAATCACAAATGTATCTGAACTCAAACAGGCATCTGAAAACGTTTTGTACAACAACAAAATATGTCTGCAAAGGCATTTATGTTTTGGGTCAAGTTTAAAAAAGAGAATTACTTTTTAAAATTATTTAGATAGAATTTTCTCTTACACCCCTGGTCACTGTGAGAGTATGTAAACACTATTGTCTCCCCCAGGGGAGTGACCGAGGGGGTCACCATGCTCTTGCTTGCCCTCCAGACGGGTCTGTTGGACATGCAGGCCCTGCAGCGCACCTTCCTCCTCAGCATCATCCTCTTCATCGTGCTGACGTCCACTCTACAATCCATGATTGAAATAACAGACCCAGTCATTCTGGCTCTGGGAGCGTCTCGCAACAGGTACCCACAGGAGCAGCTAAAGCCTTCGTGTATACATCGAGCATAGGCACCCGCATCACCAAAGGCTCCAATATGTTCCGAGTGCAGACAATTCACATTTGTTTCTCAAATCAGATAAATAGAGGACCGTCTACACTCATTTGCAAGTGATCAGATCAACAACCAATCTCCATGTGTTGCCGTGATAGCAACATAGGCCTCAGTAACTACGTAGCTAAGTGGATTTCCAACGCAGATGCAGGAGAAATGGAGGTGCCCTCCAAACAATCTCGCTGTAAAAATACGCTCTCTGATGAGAGCGGCCAGACTGAGACTAAAAACATTGGGGGATTAAGCAATTACAACAGATTTGCCAGATTTACTGTACACGCCCTATATCATTTCAATGTCCTTTTTCTCAGGTAGGGGGTTGTGTGTGCCACACATTGTACACCACTGCTCTACAGTATACTGTGTGTGTGCTGCTTTCAGGAGCGTGTGGAAACACTGGCGTGGCCTCAGCATGTGTCTGCTCCTGCTGGTGTTTCCAGGATTCATGGCATATAAAATCTCCCACTTCTTCCACATGGACTTTTGGTTGCTCATTCTTGTGTCTAGCTGCATGCTCACATCCCTGCAGGTAGGGGAACTCTGTCGCATTATTCTTCTAATATTAACATTTGTAGTAGTATCATCGCTGTCTTTTTTGTTGTACAGGACGTTCATAACACTTAAATTTAATTGTGTGTGTGTGTACGCACACACCGATGAGACAAAATATGATGTACACTCAAATGAAGTTATAAGCCTAGACTATCTCTTCCAAAATGGAGCATGTCAATGTGTGGAATATATTTGTCGGGGAGGCAGACAGTCTCTTCTCATAGTCGGTGTGTTGGATGTAAGGATGGAACGATATACAATATTATTGTTTATCGCGATAAAAATACTGATGATAATTTAGTATCGTGGTGAATATCCATTATCGTGATAATAATTAATATCCTCACATAGGTGAATATTTTCACAAGTGACTTGAAAAAAGCTGTCTAGCTCACTTGCACAGTCCAATTGTATTGATTAAGTAATGTATTTATTAGCCTGCATCTTTCCAGTCAATCACCACCATGGCACCAAGACTCAGCTTGCCCATTGTGTCCCCCACATAAAAAGATAAATCAAATTAGTTGAAACACTTGTTTCAAAACAAAAAGAATCACACAAACAATATACAGTACATGTCATGATAATAAAAATGATTGT
This sequence comes from Typhlichthys eigenmanni, assembly GCA_027564635.1. Taxonomy (NCBI): domain Eukaryota; kingdom Metazoa; phylum Chordata; class Actinopteri; order Percopsiformes; family Amblyopsidae; genus Typhlichthys; species Typhlichthys eigenmanni. Next base: position 3,014 of record JAODUK010000139.1, on the reverse strand, counting down.
TTCTTAAATACATTTAAGATTAAGTGATTCCAGTGTGTTTTAGTGCCATTTTAAGTTTAATAAAAAAAAAAATAAACGTGATAATATTATATATTATTTTGGCCAAGATAATCGTGATATAATTTTTTCATATCATCCCATGCCTAGTTGGATGGGGGAGAAATGGCCAGGTGTATAGACTAGGGATGGCACGATCCAGTTTTTTCAGTCTTGATACCGATACAGATACCGGCACTTTGGGTATCGGCCTATACAGAGTACCGATTCGATTCCAGGGTTAAATTAAGTTTTAAGTTAAGTTGCAAATTAAATGACAGCCCATCTCTATTTTAGGACCTAGATGCATTTTATAAACCTGCTGCTGATAGTGTGGCCTGGGTAGGTTAGACATGGCTGATGCTTGACAGTAGACCTAGGCATGTAAATTAATCCAATGTCCAATTGTCACCAATACTGGTCCAGCTTTTTAAGTCAGTATCTGACCGATTTTCAGAGTACCGTATATAGGTGCCATCCCTAGTATAGACACAAGTGACCAGGGCTAAATCATTCTGGCCAGAAGTCTGGGTTGGAGCATCTCCCAAAACGACTTGTTGGGGTCTCCTGGCCATTCAACAGCGGTCTGAGGAGGAGCAACCTATGAAGCTGCAACAGGGTGGTGGTGTGGGGTGGGGGGCACCCAAGGCTCACTGATGCATGAGGGCAACAGACCAACACGATGGCTACTGTGGCACACACAGCCTTGTAATGCTGCTACAGGAGAATGCTGCTGTGTATGGGTCTGCATGGGCACAGGCCAGTCAGTATATATACAGTACATGTACGTGGGGTTGTGAGCTAGACCACTTATATGAACATCTGCAGCATGTTGAGTGTGTGTGTGTGTGTGTGTGGTTCCAGGTTACAGGCACCATGCTGATATACTCTCTGTTCATGGTGGAGATGTTCCGCAGCGACCCCATCGACAGCCTGGACGAGGTGATCTACTGGGTGAACGCTGTCAGCAGGGTGCTGGAGTTCCTGGTGGCGCTGTGTGTGGTGGCCTACGGCACGTGGGAGTCGCTGTTCGGCGAGTGGAGCTGGATGGGGGCGTCCATCATCATCATCCACTCCTACTTCAACGTGTGGCTCAGGGCGCAGTCTGGCTGGAGGAGCTTCCTGCTCAGACAGGAAGCTGCCAAGAAGATCAACTCCCTGCCGAGGGCCACTGCTCTGGAGCTGCAGCGGCACAACGACGTCTGCTCCATTTGCTTTCAGGTAAGACACACAGGCCGATGCAGTGTACATGCTAGTGATGCAGGCGTGTCCTTGGGCCTTGTGCCACTCTTTAATGGGTCTGTGGAAGCAGCTGCTCACAGCAAAAAGGCCACACTGGGCATTTACCTTTGGTTTACCCTCCATCCAAAAACAACATCATTTATCTGTTATAATGTTTTATTAAGACTCATCACTACCAACTTCTCTACTCTGTTTATATTATGTTCAAATAATACTTTTTATAGTCTGAATACATTGTCTTTGTATTGGCATCCTAAGAACAAACTATAAACTGTTAAACGCAATGCTGTTGTAAGCTGGGAAGGCTGTTCAGTTTACGTAACGGCTAAAACACTCTCGTGTTTCCACAGGAAATGAACTCTGCCGTGATTACATACTGCGGCCATTTTTTCCACGGCAACTGCCTCCGCAAGTGGCTGTATGTCCAGGAGACGTGTCCCATGTGCCACCAGTCGGTGCGACCAGCCCCTGGAGAGGCCCGGGCAGCTCCACCTCAGAGGGGCGTGGCAGCTTATGTGGAGGCTCAGGAGGGGCTTCACAACACCGATAACAACAACTCACATGAGGCCCAATATAACCTGGGGCCTCCTGGGCCAACAGACCTCCAAGACGGGAGCGGACACCATGAGGACCGGAGAGCTACTTTACCTGGAGAATGTCATAGGGATGCTGTCCACGGTTTTCGTTTCAGCTCTACTGGAGACTTGGTTGGCTTTGTTAGTCCGGTGTCACCCATCTCCCCCGGGGGTGCATCGACGTCACACCAGCTGTTTGATGAAGGGAAAGGGAGCAGTGATGAACAAACTGCCTGCAGTGCCAAAAATATAGTGAACATTCTCGCCAATAGAGAATCCTATAACTCAAATGAGTTGGAAAAGCAGGATGGCCCATGTGAAAATGGCTCTGATACACGGCTACATGACGAATCTGAAATGATGCAAATAATTATGAAGGTACCATCAAAGATTAATGTCCATCCAGCAGGCAGTGATGGAGCACCTATATCAGGGAATACGTTTGATTCAGTGGAAGGTAATTGTGCTTCAACGTGTGAAAACAAAGAATTATTAGACATAGCAGAGGGGCATCAGAGTCATTATCAGGAGGAAGGAGACTGCGGACATTCAGACTTCCACAAGCACAGAGAATGACTCAATTTATTACCCCGTGTCTTTGAGGGTGTAGATGTAAAACACCAAATGTGAACTGAAACCCAATTGCCTTCACTATGTGAACCAATAGACAAATAATTATATTATTAATAATTCTATTATCTATTATCTATGTCTATAAATGAACAAGTGCAGGAGGAATCCTGTCATGACTGGACACTTGGCTGACTGGTGGAGAATAATGTCTGACTGAAAATTATATTATAAATGTACAACTTTACAGTTATTGTAAAAAAAATAAAAACATGAAGCTTTGAAGTGGTTTTGAAGGCACACTATTAAACAAATTCAATGTAATACTAAGAAATGACACTGGTATTGAGTTTATTTAAATTACATTTGACCTTTACTTTTTTTATTTATCTATAGTGGATGTCATATTAATTAATGATAATATAGAGCATAATTCCGTTTTGGTGATTTTTTTTTTTACCGTAGGATGATTTTCAGTATTTCTGTACATAATACTTCCTTTTATACTAGTTCCAGAGTAAAATTACATATTTGTGAATTTATATATATATATATAGTGTGTGTATGTATATGTGCGTGTGTATATATATA
>JAODUK010000138.1:2168-14021 GCA_027564635.1 Typhlichthys eigenmanni | reverse complement strand
CAACATTTTCGATATGATATTGCGCAACGTGATATTGCGATAACGATACTGAATCGATATATTGTGCACCCCTACTCAGCACCCATGGAGAGACAGAGGAATATTTGACTTGACAATTCTGCTACTCCGCAAGATGCTGATGGAAATTCACAGAATAGTTCATGATTAACTTGCACGTACATGCGCGCTTGTGTGTGTGTGTGTGTGAGATTAAGCTCACGCGCACGTTTTCTCAATGTCAAACCTGTGTGGGTGGGCGTAGAAAATACTGTAGGCATATTGTTACATCAGCCGGTTTGAAGCTGCTGTCATTTTGGGCCGGGTCTGAAATATGCGAGTTAGACAGGGCTTTGGAAAGCCATGATAAAGACGCCCTTTCTTCCGGGACATTATGATCAGTGTGTGGGTGGACGGGAGGGGAGGGCAAAGCCAGGACAAAAGAGCTGCTTGTCGTGCATCAATGCCAGGCAAGAAATGATCAGGGTTAGCCTCTACATGTACCCAAAACATCCCTTATGACACACACACACACGCACACACACGCACACACACACACACACACACACACACACACACACACACACACACACAGTTAAAGCTGACTGTGAAAGCACTGATTATCACTTGAAATAGAAATGCATCTAGGTCTTATGATTAAACCATAAATATGTTCTTATGGTAAATTGTACACAATACTACTGCTCAGCTATTGAATGTAGACAAGCAAAATGTTGGCCCACAACACTGAATATAATCCTCAATTCATTTCATTGATGTACAACATACTGTCACAGAGTCCTCAAATGCTAACATGGACAAAAATACTTATTGTCTGAAGTTGAGATTGAGCAAACGCCACAGAGGCGGAACGAGAGGCAAGACCGGTGAGAAAACTGCCAAGCGAGGACCTGAAGTCATTGCAAAGGAACTGTGGGACTTGCAGGTCAAGCACACCAGATGAGGTCAAATTAAGGTATGCTATGCTGGCACACTAGCAGAACCCCTCAATCAAATCAAAAGGGCTGGACAACACGGCTTTGGTGTGATGTCATCCATCCCTTAAAGCCAAATGGTCAAACAGGCCAGTTCATAAACTGAACAAAAAGAGTAGAGATGCAGGAGCCAACATTTATTTTATTGTTTACTCAATACAATACATTTCTTTTTTTTAAACCAAGACACCAGAGCCTATTTCCCTAAGAAGACACTTTGCATATTGCTATTTTTAACAATGCAGTGCACACAAACTTTTCCTGTCTGGCTCTGCATTGCATTGTTGCCTGCTTCTACTGCAAACATGAGAAAATGCTGTTCTGTAACCTGTACCACAGATTACGATTTTAGGCTCACCAACCACCCTAACCAGATAACTAGCTCAAGTAGACCCTTCAGATGATTTTGGAGAAAACAGAATGCAAAGGATGTTGTAACTAACCGTTAAAATATTGAAAGATTTGTCTTATAAGCAAGCTCACATCAGAAATACATGGGCCTACTGGTATGTGGTCAATGAAATGGGGTACAATATGTAGTGGTCAATTCTATTCACTATTCATCACAGACTAACCTGACATGCCAGATGAATTGTTAGTCACAACTCCATCTGGGGAGCCGTCCACTGAAACTGTTTGTAAAGGTCAGGTACTTTATAAAAAAATGGCAGTTGATTGGATGAACCATAAGGTAGTTTTGCTGTCAGCACACCTAAACCACGCCCATATAGATATCAATACGACACTGATGGGTAAATTCAGTTGCTATTAGGACACATTCAAAATAATTTCTAGACTGATTCTCACAGCAAAATTTAACTGAAGCTTGCGAGATCAGGATGGTCTGAGCAGCCTACACACGTGTTACAATCTTCCACCTCCGCATCCTTCTGAGACACTTATGAAAATCCCCCTAATCAGACAGTGGGTAACTGAAATATGTTAGATTGACAATGTGGTGATGACAAGGCAATGTTTTGGCCAGGGCCCTTGGTTGGCTATAGTGTTTTCGGTCTAAGAGACATGCCTCATCACGCTCTGTGCTACATGGAATCTGTCTCCACTCACTGTAACAACAATATTCCCTCTCAACAATAAAAATGCAGGCAATGAAAGCTAGCCAGGACTGGCCTAGAAATGTTTTTACTTCAATGAAACGGTATCATATCTTTTTAATGCTATATGAGTCCATGGGGCAAAATCTTTTTAATACAGGGCAAACTATTTTTAAACAAAAATTGATGATTACAAATAATTTCTCTACATTTTCTGAAACATATCAGTGCTATATTAAAGACACGTTTCTGTATTACCGTTTTCTGTTTTCAAGCAAGATAACTGGCATAATTCACCCTCTTCCATTCCTACTACAAAACACCTGAACTTTGCAAAATGTCAAGATGAGGCTCTCTGAATTAACTTTTTCTTCTTAGAAAATCTGGCCCAACCAGAAATGATCAAAAGCAAAACGGGGCAATTGACCATTTCATTCAGTTGTGCAGTTGGTGGAAACACTGTATTCTGATTGTCACCAATCAGGCCTGTACGTTCAGCGGGCTTTGGCTTTGTTTTTTTGCATAACATTATTACACAACCCCCCGTTATATTCGAGATATACAAGTATACACGATGTTAGGAACGTTAAGCATGTCTATTGTTAGGTATACAAGCGATATAAACAGCAAGCATTCTATCTAAATTAAATGTCTGGATACGTAAACATGTCATCACAACGTCCTACAGTACCATGAGCCATATAAATGTTGCTTATTAGCGTTAGCTTGGATGCATAGCTACTCTAGGTCAAGCCTTAATATTTGCAACCCATTCTCATACGTTACTGCAGAAAACAACGTGATAACACTTAACGCGTCTAAAAAAACAGCCTTATTGTTGTTACCTTAAACCTGCTGTTACGAAGCACATGTAAGTATACAGCAAACGGCGGCGAACGAAGCTAAAGTTTTGCCATATACACAAGCTAGCATACTTAGCGTAGCATTTGCTGTTAGCTCAGCTATATAGAACCGTTATCCATCTGTTCCGTAGCGATTTACAGAACTTCTCAACGTTGTTGCGAAACTCACCCGACTGTGTGATCGCTGTTATTGTGTGCCTTCTCTCTCTGCCTCCTCAGCCCATGTCAAGTTGGCAATGGCATCATCATGAGTGTTCGAGGGAAACGCAGCCGCCGAGTGTGCAGCCTACTTGACAAGCAGCGGGTAGCGCTTATTTTGCTGGGTTTGTCGCCATCTAGCGTATCTAGCCGCAACAACCTTTGCTGCATCACCATCAGATCACACTTCACAGGCAATTTTGGAGTACGGTTGTTTTGCATAGGCTATTCTAGAACACGGACTGCATAAAAATTAAAACCTCTAAAAATGGGGTCTTCTACTCGGGATAAATATTTCCATTGAATGCATGGCATCACATAGCCAACGGTCTGTCTACTTAAATACAATTTGGAATTTGTATTTCATTTAATAACTTTTAAATGGTAGAACCATTCTTGCTGCATTTAGGCTTTCACCTATTTGCCTAGGATTACTCGAAATTAACACATTTGCGTTAATTATGGGTTCGCCTATGATAGCGTACGGCTCTCTCCCGGGCCGCTCTCTATAAAGGGGCGGGGCACACGAATCGCAGGTTCCTGTAAAAGCTCACGATAGTAAAAGGTCACTGCAAACGTTTACTTCGTGCTCACCCATTCTTTTTCGGTGAACAGTACGATGGAAGAAGAGGATGACAGTTACCCCGAACATAGAGATATGCCTCCGGTGGTCCCCATTCCCAGGGTTCGGTCTCAGAGCGACACATCAGGGTTCCGCTCTAGAATCCTGTTTAAAATTCGGGGAGCGCTCTCGGGTAGGTTTTTTACTAAATGACTTTCTCATGGTTATAGGCTACAACACTTTTTTATTTTACTAGACTGCAACATTTTAATTTAATGTATTACTCAGGAGTAGCCTATCCATTTTATGTGGCCTACGTTTATTTGGACAAAAAATAAATTAGGCCTTTAGGCTATACATATATCCCTAAAATATCATTATTTATTTACATAGCCTATTGCACTAAAATCAAAAGCTCAAACTCAAAAGCAATTTCATAATATTGAGTTTGTAGGTTATTGTTAGTAGCAGGCAGTACATTTTGCTTAAAAAAAAGAGGTCATCTACATACAACACACAACCACTTTTGCAGTGGCTTTGTGTTCAAGTCAAAGATACACCTAAAACTTTAGACGTTGTCAGTGGTTATAACCACTTCCGTCTGTGCCATGGGCCCTGATATTTGCCTATGATGTGCTCTCTAAACCTCTTATATCCACTATAAATAGCATTAAACATTGAGATTGAATATTAAGTGCATCTGACATTTAGGTTTACTGGCGTGTAGGCAGACTTGTTTGTGACATTCACCTCAATACTATTGCATAATGCGACTGTTTCTGTTTACAGTTTTAAATGTCAGGAAACGATAAGTGAGTATGTTGGCTAGGAGGATCTTGCAGATATTTTGCCTTCCTTGTTCACTGCAGACAACCTCATTAGTGAATTGCTACGACTATTAGTGAATAGCTATGGAGTTGTTTGACAGTTGATTTCCCTTTACAAAAAAATAAGGTTTTTGGAGTATACACACGACCGCCTGCATTTACTACACCCTTTGGCGCCAGGGTTGAGAAAGAACCTTTCTCAGGCCGAGTTCAGGCCTAAAAGCGCTGGCCTGGGCATTTTTCATGTAGAAAAAAAAAGCATCTAAAAACGGTTGTTATGGGAAACACCAAGTCTCACTACGCCACTTGTGATCATTGTGATTGGTCAACTGTCCAAAAAACGGATGACATAGTGCGTTTTCTTCTGAGAAGTTGAACTTTTATCAACTGAGAAAGAAGCCCAGAGCTGCTGCAAAAAGCGCCTGCGCCAGCGTTTATATTAAGCGCCCATGGCGCTTTTAAAATAAGGTCCGCTCCATATGGTTATCCTAATGTAAAAAAAGAGGCCGACAGCTTCCAAAAAGAAGTTACTGTACGTCTGAACGCGGCCTCAGGCTTTATTCTATTACACAGTTACAGCAAGATTACCAACTAGTTCTTAAATCAATCAGCAGAGGGAGCTAATGCCACATTTGTAAGGACACTGGAATAGGTAGCCATGCATTGTACGAATTCCGTCTACTGGTTTTGGGGCATGGGGTATGATTAAGGTTTTCATACCTGACAATAATAGCACAATATGGAGCTTAATCAAATGCTGGTCTTAAATTATGTGGAATTATTCTAGGGTACTTTTAAAGGGTGTGCACACCTTGATGTACTCTCCAGAACCCCACCGTGGCAGCACTTATGAATGGAGAAAATGGAGAAATAGAGTAGAGAAATACTTCAGCCTATGCAAGCTGAAGTCTGCAGGAGGAGACTATACAAAAAGAGTGAATTATTTTGATAATTTTGGGAGGGGGATTTATTCTAATAATGTGTAGTTTCAAAAACTGCTTTTTGCAGTATGCATATGCACATTGCATTTGTGTGTGTGTGTGTGTGTGTGTGCATACAAGGCCTCAACAAAAGGGTTATTTTCAATTCATGGGTGCATTAGCAAATGTGTTGAACATCAAAAATAAGTGTCTTTGTAAAAATATGTTGTTTTGGATAATGTGCAGGTTGGAATGGTCGTTGTCCGTTTGATCGTTTGAATAGCATGCTGTCAGCATTAGTCACGTAGTTACACAAACGGAGATGTGCGGTGGAGAGCAGAGAGGAGGAGGAATGGGCGGGAAAAGAGCTGAAGAAGAGAGGATAAATGGGATGAGGATGAAAGCACAAAGGAGGAAGTCCGTGCAGCGGGAGACACCCGGGGGGAGGGGGGAGGGGGTTTACATCCACCGCACTTGTGTGTGTGTGTGTGTGTGCTGTAAGAGAAGGGTCTTGTGGGCCTACGTTTACTGCTCCCTATGTGACAGTACAGGCCTGGAGGGAAAGTAAAGTCATGAGACTTTAGGAAGCAAGAAATAGACAAGACAACGCAGCAGTTGAAAAGAAGAGGCGCTGAGGAAGGGTGGAAACAAGTGTGTGTGTGTGTGTGTGTGGGGGGGGGGCGTGGCAAAGTAGGGGATACAGTGAGGCAAGAGAGACAGGATGAAAGAAAGTAGGAGGAAGATGGGGGGGGGGCTGCTGGGAAAGCATGTGCTATTTGCGGCATTGATTACAGACACTTTTAGACCTCAATAGCTACTTGTTCAAACATACTGTATTGTGTTGGGAGCATCCTACACACATCTAGCCCCCCCCTCCCCCCCTCTCTCTCTCTTTCTCTCTCTCTCTCTGTGGCATTACATAATGACTTATGCTAACCATTTCATTCTTCACACAAGAGTCACTGGAGGTATACATATAAAAACATATGTGTATTAACAGTAATAACATTTGGTAGCCGATTTGATATACATATTTATAACACATCCTGATTTGGGTATCTCTGACTGAGGTGTGTGTGTGTGTGTGTATACTGTATATACACCTCATTCAGAGATACCCAAATCAGGAGGTGTGATAAATGTAACACAATTATGATTTTGTCTCCAACACCATGAAATACCTCAGTTGAGAGGAACTATACTGACTCTATGTTCTCTCTCTCGCTCTCCCCCTCTCTCCAACCCCCCCCCCAACTACCTCATATCTTTATTGTTAACAGATAAGCCTTTAACTCTATTATTATCTGTGGAAACACCTCAGCAGCACACTTTTCTGCTTACACAAGTGCAATACATTGCGTGTAAAAGTGTATTGCTTCGGTGTGTCTGCGTTTGGGTTGGAGTCATCCAATGGAAATTGACTATGGACTTTGAATTGAGAGGCAGCAATTATGAGAGCAAAAAGGGGGGCAGAGATAGACTGTAAAGGAAACAAAAAGGTCACATGAATGATTTATCAGTCAAATTATGACTGTCCCTTTTCATGATCGGTGCACTATTGGATGCAGGCGAAACCAGAGCACGTCTTGGAGACATGCGCTATTAGAAGGAGCAGCTCCTCTAATGTGTAGCCTAATGGCTGTGTGGTCATCGTGTCTGTAATACTCTGCAGCTTATTTACAGTGTGTCTCTCTCTCTCTCGCTCTCTCTCACACACAATAGCAAAACATAAAGGAAATTAAAAATAGATCAGCAGTTGGGAAATGTGTGCATGTGCGTGCGTGCGCATGTGCGCGTGTGTTTGTGTGTGTGCGTGTGCGTTCATGCGTGCATGTCTGTGTGTGCACCTGTGTGTGCGCCTGTGTGTGCGCGTGCATGTGCGTGCGCGTGCACGCGCGTATATATGAACGTGCACGTGGTTTACACCTGATAACACGTACAGACCTCCGGTTGTGATTCATCCTGTAGATTTGTACATGTGTCCCTGTGGTCACAGTCACACGGTCACCTCAGCGTGACGACACCATGTTTTTCTGCGTCATTAAGCGACTCCTCAGACCACTGGAGGGCCAATCGAATCACATACACATAGGAGGAGCTTGCTAGTGATGTTTTCCCTCTTGCGGCGGGAAATTCAGGCGGGGGCCCGTCGAGGAGATTTACATGAACATTTACATTTACATGTACAGGTTTTCCCATCAGCCAATAGCATGCATGCACACCACCCCTGCTAAAGACCATAATGTAAATAGGCCCTATAGTGCGAAGATGAGTAATCAGTTCATATCAGGCGTAGTATAGTCAGTCGTCTGGGTCAAGGACCAGGAACCGAACCACAAGCGCGTCACCGCATCCGACCGCCCCGCCCCCGCTTCTCCTCCTGTCAGAGTCCTCCTCCGTGCCGTCCCTTCGTCCACACGAGAGGAGGGAGGAGAGAGTATGACATTAAGGGAAGACGACACACAGACAGAGGAGGGCGGAAGCACAGGTTGAAGGACGGACGGGGGAAAACAAACATCGAATGCTTGTTAGTGAGGTGGTGTTGGCAGGTGTGGGAGGAGCCAGACTGGAGAGAGGGAGGGAAGAGAGAGAGAGAGAGAGAGGGGAAAGAATGGGAGTTTGATGAATGATGGACAAGGGGAATGAGAACAAAATAGAGGGAGAGAGCGAGAGAAGGATAGAGACAGTGGTAGAGTGGTAGATGGTAAGTTCGGACAGAGAGAAGGAGTTAGAAGTGGGGAGGGGCTAAGGGCGAGAACGGGGCTGATGCAGGACGTGTGGGAGGGAAGGAGGGAGTATTGGAAATGGAGAGAACACTGTAGGCTCACAAGGCTGATTATAGTCTTTGGGTCCAGTCATGGAACATGCTGGTAAGTGTCTTCATTGCTAAATATTATGTCTTTACTTACCGTAACAGATTCAGGGACAGAAACATCCTTTCCATGCACTTCCCTCTTGTAAATATTATGTCTTTACCTTACCGTAACAGATTCAGGAACAGAAACATCCTTTCCATGCACTTCCCTCTTGTAAATATTATGTCTTTACCTTACCGTAACAGATTCAGGGACAGAAACATCCTTTCCATGCACTTCCCTCTTGACGCTGTATACAGTAGAGTGCTACAGTGCTATGTATATGCTGCACTTGGGTTGAGTATACCTGTACACTGTGTCTCTGGCTATTTCGTGTCAACTTTACGGTGTTGCGAGCCTCCCATCTCCCAAGGGGCTTTTCACACGTAAAGCGGCATCCCGCAGCCTCCCGCCCGCCTCTCATATGAAAGGCAAATCTACGGCTTAGAGTCACGGAAGCCATGCGTCTCATTTTGAGGTAACCATGAGAACACAACAGTAAACAAACCATGTACCAGTACCACATAACGTACCACTTTATTATAAATGAAGACAAAATATGTGGTCAATATATATTTTGGCACATTTTTCATAATAGTTTTTAAAATAATATCAACTGTGTCCAATAAACATGTCATCGTATTTCGCGTTGTCTGGTGTAGGTACCGCAGAAGCTTGTGAAAGGCGAGTAAAAAATTCTCAGTTGGTTGTCAGTTGGTTCGGCTGTGTGGAGGCGAGCGGGCGTGTTCTCGATTTGTGCACACAAGCAGCAAAGTTCTCGGGACTGCGCCCACCCGCCATTCCGCCTCCCAACCCGCCTGCTTCGGGCCACCTAGCCCGCCCGCCTCTCATTGAAGATGAACACTAGCGGGTCCCTCTTCCCGTGTGAAAAGCCCCTAACTGTGCTTGTTATATGCTATGCTGAGTCAAGACTAGAGGCCCACTGTAAGATTTACACAGTTTGTCAAGCAAAAGTGCATAATAGTAACTGGCATACAGTTTATTAACCTGGATAATAAATAGATGCTAAACATAAGTGCTAATAGGCATTATACAAGGTAAGATGGTAGGCTGAAACTATTCCCCACATTGCACAAAATGTTTTAAAAGATGCATGCAGCAATCATTAACAACAATTTAATATGGCAAACAGGCCTCTGTGCAATATTGGATGATGATAATGCTTTTATAAAACATTTGGAAACAATAACGACATTACAATGCTTGTGATTACGTTTATACACACATTGCATTATGAGTTTCATACACACTGGCTGTCGGAAATCATATGATTAATCTACATAACCCCAAACACATGATTATATCGCCTACATGCTACAGTACCGGTATATGTATTAGCACTTAGCTAACTGTTAAGAGACAAACAGCATGCCGAGCTACAGTATACAGTATGCACTAGCTTTTATCTGATATAGACAATACCTTTCCCATGCTGTTGTGAATACACATACTCTACAATGTATTCAATGTGATTAGTTTTTATATATATATATATATATATTGTATTAATGAAGTACATATAGTTTTCAATTTAGTATCATATTGATTGATGATTGATGGAAGAATTAATAGGCAAATTCTCTAACATCTGTATATTTTGTTTTTCTGCATTAACGTGTGAGATATACATTAGACATTATGTTAATAATGGACGTATAGAAATAAAATCACTTTTGTGAGGACGTGTGTGTGTGTGTGTGTGTGTGTGTGTGAGTGTGTGTGTGTTGGGGGGTAATACTGTGTGTGGAGAGACAGGTGCAATGTGTGTTATTGAAGGTACACTTTGCAAGGCAAAACATATGCTGGTTTCACAGACATGGATTAAATGTTTAGTAAGTAAGTAGAAATAGGATAGTAAGATTAAAAAGTGTCTTATCTTACTGTAAAAGTGTAAGATACGACACTTTTGTTCAAATTCAGCAAATACCTCCTCGCATTTTTGCTATGTTACCGTTCTCTGTTGGTGCTGAAAAAATAATCTAGTACTTCGACACAGCCCTGGCTCTGTAAATAGAAACGCATCATATACCGCTCATAACAACAATGCCCTTGGCTTTACAATGTGTTTCCAATCGGTGAGGCAGAGCTTCTGAGGGAGTTTGTTTTGATTTGCGCTCGAAGTTAGCAAGCATTCTCGAGTGAGAGACCCTGTGTTTAAGCCTATAGGCATCTAAAAATGTTTTTCAATGGTGATCTTCATTGAATCTTTCTTTAAGTCTTGGACTAGGCAGGGTTAGTCGAGAACACTTGCTGTCGCTCCACACATTGAAACACATTGTGAAGCAAAGCATATACTACATCTTTGTTGATACGAGCGGCTTTCCCCACTTTGTTTATATTCCTATACGGAGCCAGGGCTGTGTGGAGGTATCATATTATTCTTTCAACACGCACATAGAACGGTAAAATAGCGAAATACGAGGAGATATTTTGTGTATTTGACAGACAAAACGTGTATTAGCTTACAAATTAGCTTGCAATAGCTGACTACTATACCTTTAATCCATGTCTGTTAAACTGCCAATGTGTTGTCAGTGTGTGAGCACAGATGCATGCACACGCTTGAGTGTATTAGTACATTGTCTTGTGACTGCCCCTATGCATGTTCAGTAGCATGCCATTGTGTGTGTGCGTGTGCATGTATGTGCATGGTTGACTATGTAATCTGAGACCGGATGTCCATATTTGCATATAGACATTCAACCTAAGTGATTCAGCACTGTCCTCTAGGCCATCAGCACTCATAGAGCAAATGTGTCCTGAGGACAATCTTGTGAAGTTGGCCCCCTGCATTCTTTGTGGGGCAATATAGCCTTTTGTCTGAAAATGGTATCTCATTGAAGATTAACTTATTTGGAAAGACCAAAATAACACACAAACACATTTCACTGTACCGTGACAATGTGCAACGGTGTATTTAATTCAAAAGCTAAGAGGATATAAAAATATACAATATCCCCTTATAGGTAGAAATGATCAACTGTAGAGTTCAATTTCTAATAGTCACATGGTAAAAATGTGTGTTGTTGCCTACATTGGATAAAGGTGTGTACTGTATGGTAGAGGTGCATTAGAATGGAAAGAGGAGTGTATTAGCCCACATATGTTGCTCTCTCAGACCATTTGAACAGCTCTTTGCATCAGATAAAGACAGTTGGACAGCAGCCAAGCAGTGGTGCTGATAGCTATCTCTCAAACAAATAACTGCTTGAACAATGTCCTGAGGAGCAGCATTAAGCAAGGTGACATCAACTCACCTGTAAATGTGTTTAGACAGAGATGAGGCTCAGCCCATTGGAAAAAACTAAATAGGTAAATATCAAATATATAAAAGTTGTATATGTAGGCTTTGATTTGTCCATCTTATTATTCTAATAATGTATAAGTTCAATTATTAGACAATGTGCTTGTGGGAGTTGAAAACATTTTCAGATTTTATACGAACCAGTTTGACATTAATTATCAATAGCGATCAATATTTCCTCTGTCTTTTCTCTCTCTATTTTGAAAGAAATTCAATCATTATATCCTTCTGCCTGGGGGGGGGGGGGGGGGGGGGG
>JAODUK010000137.1:0-14021 GCA_027564635.1 Typhlichthys eigenmanni | reverse complement strand
TGTCGATCCGGTCAAGGTGAGCTAATAACTACAGTAACGTGGCTAAACGGAAGTGCTAGCACAAATGCGGAAGAATCAAACTCTTGAAAGTGGGCGTGGCAAAATAAGGTGAATAGCCTGTGTCCGTCCGTCAATCTACTACTACACTACGGTAGCATACACATCCAGTCCAACACAGAAAATGAACATAATTTTATCTCACTACAGAGTTTGAAATATTATGCTACTATTTCCGATAGGCTACTGCAATGCTTCAAAAACACATCGCCGTCTACCATTATTCAGTGTTCTGTCCTCTACTGCTGTGCTGAATACGCTGCAAACTCAGTGTTCATTGGCTCTGATCCACTTCTATCAAAGTAGGCGGAACTTCCAAATGCGACCCGTATCAACGACTTGCAATATCAACAATATGAGAGCTGGTCATGAAAGGTGTTGAGGTCTAAGGATTACATTTAAGTAACCCATTTCATATGAAATATTTGTTTAAACATTGTAGAATGTGGAAATTTTAAGTGGTGCAGCTTTAAATGAACATAAAAATGTACATACCGTAATAACATTACTACAAGTTTTTTTTTTAAGGTATGGGCAGGCAGGGTAGCTAGCCCACGCAGATTCTACAGAAATTGACAAACATTTCTAGTTACGATTATTATTAGCTAACCAGTTGCCGAGAAATTAGAATGAACTAGAGTCTATACAACTTTATCAACAGCAAGACTGTAAATGCACGGTTCTCTTGACTCTGCTGGCGTGACCGGGAATGTGCGCTGGTGAAACTGAATGATTGTTGTATTAACTTTTTTTTAACGTTTCAATTATAATTTGCCTCGTTGACGTTATGTTTGCTGATCATGTCGCAGTGTTGCAGTGATGCAGAATGATGCAGTGCTCTCGGGTGCGGCGTTAAATATGTCATATAGCCTATGCGGGTGCTCGATACGTAGGCCTCCCTGTGTAGTAAGTCAGGACCCTCCCACAGCCACACACTACCCGGTGCAAACAGCAGACAGGGAAAGCAGAACATACTGTCTGTCAGCCACAAAGCCAATACTTTCTTTACTGATGTAATGTAGCCTAAAATCTTATGCAGCTTCTCTGGTACAGTAGCTCAGTGTTTTGTATTACAATAAGGATTTAGCACTAGCCAGCTGGCTAGTGCCAAAAATCCTTAAGATCCACCCCTGGTCGTCAGTGCATATGCAGCGAGCAGCAGTTCGGAGTATTCTGCCTTCCTGGAGACCCTGAATGGAGTCCTGTATGGGGCTCCAGTAGGGGACTCCATAGTTCTACTGGGAGACTTCAACGCACACGTGGGCAATGATGGAGATACCTGGAGAGGAGTGATTGGGAGGAATGGCTTCCCTGATCAAAACCCGGGCGGGCAGAAGCAAAGAAGCGGGTGTGGGAGAAGTTCAGAGAAGCCACGGAGAAAGACTTTCGGTCGCCACCAAAGTGTTTCTGGAAAATCGTCCGCCACCTCAAGAGGGGGAAGCGGACAACCATCCAAGCTTACAGTATGGATGGGACACTGTTGACCTCAACTGAGGAGGTAATTGGGCGGTGGAAAGAACACTTCCTGAATACAAAAGTCTACTCTAAGGTGCTGGAGAGGAGGGTTCAGCCGATCGTCGAATCTCAGATTGAAGAGCAACAATGCGGATTTCGACCTGGTCTTGGAACAACGGACCAGAACAACGGATCCCTCGCAAGGATCCTGGAGGGGGCCTGGGAGTATGCCCTTCCGATCTACATGTGTTTTGTGTATCTGGAGAAGGCCTATGACCGGGTCTGCCGGGAGATACTGTAGGGTGAGGGGGTTTATTTTAAGAGCAATCGAATCCCTGTATGTCCAAAGTGAGAGCTGTGTACGGATTCTCGGCAGTAAGTCGGACTCATTTCAAGTGGGGGTTGGTCTCTGCCAGGGCTGCGCTTTATCACCAATTCTGTTTGTGATATTCATGGACAGGATATCGAGGTGTAGTCATGGTGGGGAGGCGTTGCGGTTCGGTGGCCTGGGGATTGCTGCTTTTTGAAGATGATGTGGTCCTGATAGCATCATCGGTCTGTGACCTCAAGCACTCACTGGATCGGTTTGCAGCCGAGTGTGAAGCCGCTGGGATGAGGATTTGCACCACAAAATCTGAGGCCATGGTTCTCAGCAGGAAACCGATGGAGTGCCTACTCCGGTTAGGGAATGAGTCCTTACCCCAAGTAAAAAGTTTCAAGTACCTCATGATCTTGTTCGCGAGTGAGGGGACATTGGAGCGGGAGATTGGCCGGAGAATCGGAGCAGCAGGAGCGGTATTGCGATCGCTTTACCGCATCATTGTGACAAGAAGAGAGCTGAGCTGGAAGGAAAAAACTTTCGATCTACCAGTCAATTTTCGTTACTATCCTCACCTATGGTCATGAAGATCACTGGTTAAAGCGGCCAAAAAGGGTTTGCTCAGGAGGGTGGCTGATGTCTCCCTTAGAGATAGGGTGAGATGCTTGGCTATCCGTGAGGAACTTGGAGTAGTCGCTGCTCCTTTGCGTCGAAAGGAGCCTGTTGAGGTGGTATGGGCATCTAGTAAGGATGCCCCCTGGGCACCTTCCTTGGGAGATGTCCCAGGCACGTCCAGCTGGGAAGAGGCTTTGGGAAAGACCCAGGACTAGGTGGAGAAATTATATCTCCACATTGGCCTGGGAACGTTTCGGGATCCCCCAGTCAGAGCCTGCTAATGTGGCTCAGGAAAGGGAAGTTGGGTCCCTTGCTGGAGCTGCTGCCTCCACGGCTCGACACCAAATAAGATAAGAAAAGATGGATAGATGAATGGATAGAAGAATGTTAGTTCTACATAACTACATAAAGTGAAATGGCATTACTGCCATGGACTCTTTGGTTTTATGTTTTTTTCTATAAAGACCAGAGATAGCACTTCTAAAAGGTAAGACAATCTTTGATTAAGTGTAGGCCTACACGGTCAGATGCCCATGTAAAACTGGACAGGTGATGCACGATTTCCGTCCAATGTGAAATTCATGTCTTGTGGTGCTGAATGTAGGCAGTGCAGGAGGTGACACACACGGAACTCAGATTTGCAGTTTGTATTCGGTATGAGGTTGTTGGTCACCGACAGACATAACTTTAGCGCACCCGTGTTGATTTTCGTCTGGAAAATGTGTAGGGGTTTTGTAATTATCATTAGAAACTTAGTACAAAACCGTTTGTATAGACATATATGTGGTTCGCACCGCAATCCATCCGGCCTTGCTAAGAAAAATACAGCCTATTGCACACACATCCTTGCTGTTGTTTGAGCCTGTAGATTCAGCAGTCAATGTTCACCTGTGTTGAACTGGATGAAGTGAAAATGCGATTTTGCATCACCATACGATTTTATTCGCATCTTCGCTCCCATGTAATGAAAGTTATTGGAAGGCAAATACTGGCTGATTTAGCATGTGTGACAGTAGGCCTACCCACTGCTTTACAGTAGCCTGTGCATCTTTTGTTGTCGTGCTTTAAAAAAAAAGTAAGAATAGCTGTCTTCAGAAATAAACAAATTACTGTTGCACTGCATAGACAAACGTGGTTATTATACATTTGTATTGTTTTGTTGTTATGAGGGGGGGCCTAAGAAACCTCTTAGCCCCAGGGCCCAACAGCAAGTTATTGCGGGCCTGCATCTGTCAAAATGTGGCGTGGCATGGCATGGTGTCCCTTATTTGGTAGTGAGAAAGTTGGCAACCCTACACCTGCGTGACCTGCCACCCCAGATGTCGGAAGTGTTTTCTGTAATATACATTATATTTAATTTTATCGAATGGTAATGTATTGTCTTTTCTTACAATAACCCGACCTGTTTCAATATTTTTGAATCACCCCTACTCCATAAAATGGTTTAGTCCATGTTACAAACATGACTTGCTAGAGTTATCAACTTTTCAGAACCTCTTTTTAATGTTTTTATTTGTAAAAATGCAAGGCGCAACTTAACAAACGGGAGCAGTTAAGTTTAGGTGTCTTGCTCAGGAACACTGAATCATCAACTTCTGGATCACCTGTCGCCCTGCTCTACCCACTGCGCCACTTAAAGACTGGCTGTGTTGCTTATGTCAATACAGAACTCTCAGCATTTTACCCAATTAAACAACACCCGAAAATTTTGTACAAAGGTTTAGCGTTATTTAAAACTACACATGAAAAGAACAGAAAATACATATCTTCACCGTTACTTGGAGAAGGGAATGTCAACACACACATTACCATGACATTATCACACATTATACCAGACAACATTGTATTATAAATCAACATTAAACTTAACACAAAAGTTCCTTTGTCCTAAAATATTCTGGCGAAGAGAAGGTTCACAGGGTCACCGGACCACAGTAGAAACCAAAGTTTACATTGCCCGAGGTGAGGCACAGAAAATGGTTCTTTCAAAGGTGTCATATTGTAAGGTTATCCAGTTATAAGAGTCAGTCTAATTTACATTTAAGGGTAAAAATAACCTTTTAGCTGTGGTCTCTATAGCAAAGGGAGGGTCTCTGTCATTTGATATTAGACAGACATATCTAAGTTGCTGTGTGGGAGTAGTGTGGCTTTATCACCCACAGTGATTTATTTTCAAAATTTGTATAAATGATTAATCCAGACCTCCTGTCTGTATGCCGAAGGATCACTAGAGGTATAAAATCATAGATTTGGTTGAGGTGTAACTGAGGATAGGATAATATACTGTATTGTATACTGCATGCCCATGTTAAGTCAGAATTCATACAATTTATACTTTATCCCCTTTTATTTAGACTAATCACTTCATTGTCAAAGCTCTTGCTTCAGCCGTGTGCTGGAATCCCCTGTTTTTGCACCACACACACACACACACACACACACACACACACACACACACACACACTTTCCTCTTGTGTCTACAGTGTTACTGCAACTCTATATGTGGCACTGGAGCCTCCAGAGGAATCCATTCCAAATGTTTTCCATATTAGTTCAGAGCTGTTTTCTGTGTCCAAGTAGCAGCCAAGCTTGGCTCAGACGATCTCTAGCAGTGAGGGGAGGTGAACAGGGGGAGCAACCAAAGGCAGAAAACGAGCAGGCTAGTCAACAACAAACAGTACTGTAAGAAAACATTTCGGGAAAACAAGAACCAATAGCTTTTCTGAAGGAGTTAAAAGAAGTGAGAGATTTAAGTGATGGGGCAAAAGAACTATGACGAGCTGGTGCCAGAGGACACACCTAAGTGTTGTGGATGTCGTTTCCCCTTCCTCGTCGCACTGCTCCAGCTGCTGTTGGGGGTGGCCGTCGCAGCCGTGGCCTTCCTCATGCTAGCCATGAGCCCCTCACTCTTGGCTAGGGAGACCCCACACTGGGCAGGTATCATTGTAAGCACCATATTTTTGCTCTTACATTGTTCGTCTCTACCTTTAGAATATTTGCATGGGGGTTTGGCAGTGGCCACAAGAAACCTTAAAGCGACAATCTTAGTACTTGCTGCTGTTTGCATTTCTGAAATGCAAACAGCAAATAGAAAACTAAAACTAAAGTCAGTACAATATAGGTCCTCCATTAGCCTATGTGATGTCTATACAGTACATTGTTTGGTTTCACCCATGTTACCACTTACTGTGCCTACTGTAGGTGATGCCAAGATAACAAAATGACAGATTGTAGGTTTGGCCCAGTCTCTTTAATGTCACCCCTGCATGCGGAATAGCCAGCCCACACATTTTCTCAGGAAACTAATGCTAACCCACTCACGTTCTTCTTACTCTTTATTGTGGGCTAGCTTTACTCACGTTCATGCCATAACATTCAGGACAACATTTTTTACCATTTAGCTGGTGTAATGGATAAAGCAACTGACTTAAGTGCCAGCTATTGTGGGTTAGAACCCCACATTTCTACTTAGTGGGCCATTTCACGTCATTGTAACTTTTAGTGGGCTAATGCTAGCCTGCTGATGTTCTTCTAATTCTTTATTGTGGGCTAGCTACAGCTAGTTCACTATTGGTCTGACTGCATCCGAATAGTAATAACAAAAATGTCCTATGTCCTTTCCTATACACTTTTCCTTGACCTCGGGTGAAGACATCATCAGGTCAAGTAAAGGTGTAAAGAAGAATTCATGAGGATTTAGGAATAGGAACCGTGGTGGCAAAATAATCCGACTGCACTTTGGATACGTTAAAATGTGATTGTGAATGTTAATGACGTGGGTCTGCCGCGTTGAAATGGACTATAAATACAAGTGCACCTTCTCAGCCCTGTGCGTTTTAACTTCTTACCATGTTGTTTCATGCAGGCTATGTAAACATGGTCAGCCCCGTGAAAAATATGACTTCATTACCAAAGTTGTAATTGAAATTAAAGAAATGTAACAATCACAAAAACAAAATGGTTTTAGAGTAACAACTGGTGTAAAATATTGTAATGATGGGAGAGGAGACAGGAATCTCTTTGGCTTGTCGCCGTTTAATAGAGTAAACAAGCATGTAACATAACACAGAAGCACCCCTGCTTTATGCTAACAGTAGCTTGAGTCTATCACATTGCTAACACTCTCATCGTTGTACCTTAAAATAACTGTCTTAGTACCCAACACAATGTACCTATGACTAGAACATAACATTACTGCCCAATAACAGGTAAATTTGTAAATTACAACTGAATAAGCTAACAAATTAACTTAACTGTGCAACCGCATTGCATGCTGGGAGTCCATATTCATTACAATATATAAAAATCAGTTTGTTATTTGGTCTTGTTTTTAGCCTATGTTAGATACTGATATAATATGATTTAAAGAAGTATCATCTCTTCCCATCAATCAATTAAAGGAGCAACAATTGTTATAGCCTACTGTATATCAATATACTATCAAGTAGCGCTTAGGAAAACTATGGGAAAGTAAATCATCCATGCATGGTAACATAATCTACAGTCGGATTAAAAACGCTAGCTGTATGAAGACACACTCTTCACCTGCTATCCTTCTGACTCTGACATTCACCAGTCAATTAGTGTAGTGCAGTGCAATTCAATTACAAATTCAGGTGGGCCAGATTTTAACAAGAGAAACTGTAGAGGGGCCACATATTTCCGGCAATTTTTTATGTGAGTGTCTACGAGAGCTTTGCTGTACAACCCTTTGCTGTATAACCCTGCATATTACTGTACGGGGACCGTTCCTGCATTGGGTAATGTGTGAACAAGAACAAGGGTCAATAAACCTGTTTATACGCTCCCCCAATTTCCCATCTTGCGACATAGTGACATTTCAGGAGAAATGTCAGTATGGCTGTGATGTGAACGAAAGCAGAACCAATGCAGGGACAAGCACTTAAATATGACTTAAGAAGTGTTCACGTGGAGTGAGCAAGCAATATCAAGAATGTATTTAGCCGTTTTTAGTTTAAGTTTTACTGATTTTGCTAGACAATAAAGAAATACAATCAACAACGATCTCTTTCAGTCGCACCGTCTGCTTCCTGTGCACAATATTGCTGTAATTAATAGATTTGTTGTAATTTTGTATTATTATGCTTGGTTAAAACACAAAGCTATGTTTGTATGGCATCCATACTAACAGGCTATAAATAGCCTTCAGCTGACAACAGCATAAGATAGGACCATAGACTGTAAATGGACAAACCCTCTGTGACGTCACCTACTGGCTCTAGCCGTCGTTATCATTGCAGTACCTAGGTCCGCCTTTAACACCCCCTATGCCCCTTATTCATTATAATAGGAATGATGCATGGCTAATATTTTTTTAACTGATGAGTTATAAAATAATTCACCCCCCGTACAGTTGGCATGAATGGGGAGACTAGCTATAGAGACCAAAACCGTTTTTTGAACCAGTTTGTAAACATGTATATTTTTGCTGTCAAGTCAGACACTTTAACATTGTAGTCTATGGGGATTTACTCCCTTTTGCAGCCAACCTCAAGCGACCATTAGAGGAACTGCAGGGTTTGCCACTTCCGCATTGTAATAATTTCTCAGCACTGGAGATTCCCTCTTGGACAGGATGTATATGTACGCATTTATTTTATGTAGAAATGCAAATTGCGTGAAGCAAGCTCAAAAGTAAGCTGTAAACTGAAGTCTTAAAACTTTTGTTTATGGTGCTTGGCAGCATCCATAAACTGTTGCATTAACTACCGCTCTCTGCGGGACTATCCAGGCTACTATGCCTGTAATAACATGGCATGTACTGTATTCAGGCACAAGAGGTAAAAGTTCCTGGATGGAGCTGTATGTCTGAATAGAGAAAATCACTAGCTGTGCCTGCACGGTCACACAGGTAATTTACTAGGAACAATGTGTGAAAAGGGCTCAAGATGAAAGTTTTGAAATTAACTCAAAATTACCGCTCCTGTTATAATGCAATAATATAACAGCACACAGACACAAATAATTTAGAATAGCCTCAAGAATCAAGGATCTGTTTGATGACATTTAACAGCAAATCTAACTAAACAATTGCCATTTGTTCCCTTTTATCATGTTCTAGTTGTGTCTGGTATCCATCCTGGGTTTTATCTTGGTTTGCATCACATATCAGTCCGATGAGAGGTCTTCCATGCAATTCATTGTTAAAGTAAGTATAAATACATCATTGTGAAAAAAAATTAACAAATTGTATTCCTAGACAAAATTACTAAGTCCCTGGTCTTTTGTATCCAAACACATTCTTTATTACATTTCACATTTCACAGTGGTATGTGAATTCCACATTCATAGCATACAATGAAATATAGTGTGACAAAATGTTGACTCTTACTACATACAGTTCATGACCAAATGTATGTGGAAGCCACACCAATATGTACTGGTTCAAAACCATGTGCAGAGACATAGTTAGGATCATGAAACATTTTATGCTGCCTTCCAGACAATTCGAATGTCGATGGAACTTCACTATCTAGAGGAAGTAAAAGTTGTAACAATATTTACCCGTTTACATTTCCTATCTTCACGTGCAAGATGACAAATGTAAAATTAAAGAGATTGTTTGCTGTAACCGCAACCAGCACTACTGGCAACATAGGCTATTTATTTTAATAATATTTGTATTTAACTTTTCAGTACTTTGTCCAATCTGATCCAAGGTTATGTATTTTAATTAACTGAGACATAAGAAAATCACAGTAAGTAAAAAACATAAGAGAAATATGAGCGGGAAGGTGCAGAGCAGAGGAGGTAATGTTTATGATAAACCAGTAAGTGTGCATTCTGATTAAAAATGTATTTAGACCTATTTTGACAACAGTTGGTTTTATTATATTTTTGTATCCATTATTTTAATGAAATACATGCAAATATACTTTACATTACCTTTTAGTTGATGGTTTACCATTTACACTGTATGCCTCCATGATACCTGACATTGTGTGAGGCCTATGCAGACTTCCACAGGAACAGGTGCTGAACATTTAAGAAAGGGCATCTTTCACGATCGAGCTAATTTTAAGTAATTCCTGTATTACAATTATTAATAAGAACAATGCGTTCTTCTTATTACTATCACCCTACACATTGTAAATACTGTAGCATTCTCCAAACAGTAATAGTTTTACAATTGACCTCCGCACAGCTGACTGGCCTACTATCCATCCTTATCCTTCTTGGAACTGACTGCAGCTTTTGACATTATCTCCCACCCACTCCTCTGGCATTGGCACGTCTGGCTGGCATTGGCATTGCAGGAGGTTTCCCGGTTCCCCTCTTATCTCACTGGCCGCCAACAATTTGTCCAACAAAAACTCAAATCAAGATGTGCGGTAGTCTCACTGGGTGTCCCTCAAGGCTCGGTGATGGGTCCTCTGCTATTTATTATATCACCATCACTGGGGCATCCTATGAAACTCTGAAGCATACTGTATCTAGACTCCGTCCATCACTTTCATACTCAAGCACCAAAACCCCAAACTCTCTTCTCTCTGGCATCCCAACTAAACTCAATTGCCTCAAATTATTTAATCCTCAAAACACAAGGACACATCACTCTGATTCAGATTCAACTTCATTGGCTTCCTGTACTATTCCGTATCCACTTCAAGACTCTCCTCCTCACATACAAGGCCCTCCACAACCTGGCTCCCTCATACCTCTCTGACATTGTGGCATGTACTCTCTCCCAAGTGTATCCACTCCTACTCTACAGGTATTCTCTTCACCCCCCCCTCATTCCACCACTCAACCACGGGGGCTCGAGCCGTCAGCTGCTCTCCCCCCAGATTCTGGAACACCCTTCTCCTGCACATACGCCATGTCATCTCATTTGCTCCTCAAAACCCATCTTCAAAGTTGCCTATAACATTTAACCCTTTGTTTGACTCCCCTGCCCTCCCAACAAGCATGCATTAGACTAGCCGATTTAGACTTCTGCGTCGAGGCTACGCCATAGCCCATATGCTATTGTGAGCATACTGATTTATACTTCTGCGCTGGTCTATCGGCCGCAGGGACCTTTGCGCGTTGACTGCACATGTAAAGTGCCATGTTTTGTGTCTTGTTAATCCTCCCGAAATAGATAAGAGTGTAAACGTTTTTAAATAAACATGAAAATATTTTTTTCCAGCGAATCTCTTAGTTATGCCAAAATTTTTCATAGGAAACAATCTGTTGAATGCTGATATGTAATAGTAAGCTATTAATAAAAGACCATAGGGAAATCCTTGTCTTTTTTAGTGGAAACGCTAGACCTCTATGTTGTGGATTTCGTTTCTTTTCCCCATACCAGTGAGCAATGCATGCAGAGCAAGCTTTCAGTCATGGATGATGTGTGATCTGATACAATAAACAGAATCTCAGTTGCAATGGGCACATGAGCTTCAGGTCAGATTGAATTTGCCATGTAGGCATATTAATTTAAGTCATTAATTGAAGGGCAGACAGCTGATAGCTGCAACAAATGGAAATGCTAAATATTATTGGAAAATTAGGTAAAATAAAGCATATGTTTTAATATATGGTTGTGTCATATCAGATATTTTAATTATAATATATGAGTAAATTCCATGGTTTTCAGACGGCAAAAACATCACTTTTTTAACACTTTATTTCTATAAAAAGACTATATTTGTATAATTAATAGATTCGCTGAATAAAAAAAAAAAAGTTTTTAACACTATAAAACAATATTGGCAGGACTAAAAGCTAGCTAATTGGCTGTGCATTTCAAAACTTTTCAAACATCTGAATCTGAATCTAGTACTTTGCTGTACAGCAAAAAACGTGACATTCCCAATGCATAGATTCGGACTGTCCCATTTTCACAATGAATGACTTCCGGCGCAACGCAACGCATTGGATGCATTTGGTGGGCACCTGGCCTAACGCCTTGTTCACACCAGGCACGGCAAAAACAATGCTATACAGTACCGTAACGCAAACACTGCAATTAATCTATGAAAACACCTCAATCTTCCGCATCTTCAAGACGAACATCACACGTAACCATAGAAATATATACTGTAGGACGCAACAGACCTTAAAAATGCGGCGTGGAAGTAGTGACATGCAAACAAAGTTGCCTCCTCCTCTGAGCTCCTCTTCCTTGGTATATCTACTTCCGGATCTGATGCCGTACGGCATAGTATCGCACATGTTGGAAAAAGTAAACTCTTGCAGCGCAGTTACATTTACATTTACATTTATATTTACGGCATTTGGCAGATGCTTTTATCCAAAGCGACTTACATGTAGTACATTTGTCAGTAGTTGGACAGGTCATATACGAGCAATTATAAGTAAACAATATTCTAAATAGAAGAAATGCAGCATAATGTCATTATACCTATTACCACATAGTAAAACATATAAAGTGCAATAGGTAATGGCCTAGCTAATAAAGTTCATACAATTGTTTTTTTTTTTTTTTTTTTTATCGTAACGCATCCAAATGTTGCCATGTCTGGTAGACTTCCGCCGTAACGCATACAGTTTGCCGGACCTGGTGTGAATGGGGCTTAATGGTTTTTGGCTGTGGTGTGGGCAAAACTGTCAGGTGTCCAGGTTTGTTGTGAGGCATGTGACAACCCTAGTCCCGAGAGTCCTGTATCAAGCTTACAGGCTTGTATCAGAGTCCGAGACTAGGGTGAAGTTACACTTTAACATCAGTTACACATCTCACATCAGATTCCCCAACATTTCACAAACATTCCAAAAAAGTTGAAAGTTTAATTCTTTGCCACAAAGTTAAAAGCACACCATTTTCTGTCATATTATGTAGCGTTAAGATTGCCCTCCTCTGGAATTAAAGGTCTAGCACAATAAACCATGAAAATTATTTTTCCTTCACCGCAAAACCTTCCAGTTGGCACAATACATTCAAGCATGTACTATAGTGTTCTCCTGGAATCTGCCAAATACAGATTCACCCGTCACAATGCCAGATGGATAAGTGTGATTCACTTTATCACTCTATGCATTTCCACTGCTCCAGAGTCCAATGGCGGAATGCTTTACACCACTCCAGCTGACGGTTGGCTCTGCACAGTGATTTCAGGCTTGTGTGCAGATCAATAGAAATCCATGAAACTCACAACAAATACGTAGTTCTGATGTTCTGATTGGACATTTTGATGAGTGTTGTAACATTGTAGAACAGCTTTTTCTGATCAATAAGCATTCACAATAACAAAACTATATAGTTGACCGGGGTAGCTATAGCAGGACAGAAATTTGGATGCTTTGGAACTGATTAGGATTGAATGTCCATTTCACTGCAAATGTCTAAGGAGATTGCATTGCTCTATGCTTGATTTCATGCACATGCTGTGGATGTGGCTGAAATAGCCAAAACCATTAATTCAAAGAAGTTTCATTGCTACATGCTATTAATATTCTATATTGTATTATGATGCTGTCAGTTTACATGATGCGCGATATAAAATGTTTCTACAATATAAGACACTGTAAAAATTATATTTGACTTAACCCTCCCACTGTCCTAAGGCATTTCAGCAGACTAGCAGCAGAGGGAGCGAACCGCGGAATGTCATATGTCCGTGTTGTGGTTGCTGCCCGCTACTGGCAAGTGCACCGGGTCATTCTGACCATTAGGACAGCGGGAGGGTTAAAGTGAACCCTATGAATTATATCTGAACAGTTTGGACTGTAAACTGTTTACAAAGATTCCCTTGAAACATTTCATCAAGCATTGTGCTTAAGAAATAAATAAGAACCAGAATTTCCTGGTAGGACATTTAGCATTTGATAATCATCCATTGCCCAGATTTCACAGGAATTCTAAAATTAACAGAAATGTCACTTCCAATCAAGCCATGCTTTCTGCTTGCATAATTCTATAAGCATTACAGAGTGCCATTGAATAAGGGCTGTTACATAAGGGATGGATTAAGTTGGTGTTAGTTTTATCTGAGATTGTGTAACTACATAGACAACATAAATCCTATGTCACATCTTACCAGCTGTATTTTTGAACATGCACACAATGTATTTCAGACACATTCTTTTAGACCAAACATCTCAATATGTTTCATCCATTGTAAGGTGGGTGAAACCTTAATATTTACTTTATTGCATGATAACATTATATTTTTTATGATAACAAAAAATAATCCATTTTATTTCAGCACAGGGTGAGTTTATTATTATTTGATTGGTCCCAGGCTATTGCCTTACAAAAAGTTGCCTATATCAAGCTATCATGACATCAATGTGCATTACACTAATAACTAATACATGTTAGAGTGCTATTTATGGATTATTTAATAATGATTCAGCATACTGGCCATTCATACAAACATTTTTTTTTTTTGTGAATATGCTGTCAAAAAACATGGGTTAGTACACCAGAGAGGACAAGCAAAACGAATTACAGTATTTCTCATTCACTTTGGTACATTTCTCAGATGATAATTTACATTCTCAAAATTACGTGTTCAACCTCCACATCATCGAGTTACTTGTGCGCATCATAATGGACATTTCTCATCGTTTTGGAACAAATTGCAGATGCTTTTGCACATTCATGCAA
>JAODUK010000136.1:0-14022 GCA_027564635.1 Typhlichthys eigenmanni | reverse complement strand
AAGACATCATTAAAATAACATAACATACACATCCGATCAGAAAGATCAACAGAAAACTATTGCTGCCGATGTACGCTGTCCATGAATATACACTGCTAATACACTTGTATAAAACATAAATGCTAGCTGCCGCATGAAACGCTGTTAGCTAGCTAACATTCACGTAATTGTCAATTTGACCAAATCATTACAGACTGGAGAATTGACCCAATAATACGAACGGCTATAATTTTACGACTATATCAAAGTTATCTGGGAATTTATAACACTTTATAAACATGTAAAACTTAAGTTTGTATGGCGCAGTGATCAAGCAGTGATCTGAATATCACACTGTTGACCTTCGGTAAACTTTTTCAGATTAATTCAGATTAACACATTACATAACCAGCGCAACAAGGGAGCGTCCACAAAGTACATCATCACCGTTTTTAAGACTGACAACCCCAAACAGATGTATAACTGTTCAGAAAGAAATGAAAGTGCTGCTTTTTATAGATAATTATGTTACTTTGAAAGTAGGAGCACAGATAGCCAGTATTGGTGAGTTAAAATGTTTTTGTATGATATATTCTAATTTCAATATCTTTCAATATCTTTTGTGTCAAAAAGTTCAAACAAACTTTATTTAGCTCAGTGAGATGCCCTTCACAAAACACAGTCCAAGATTTTTTTAAATAAAGTGTAATTATTTTGTTGAAAAACTCTGACACATTCACAAAAAAAAGCTATTGCAATTTAAAATTTTCTAAAAAATATATCAAAACTTTATTTAAAAAAATCATGGACTGTTTTGTGTAGGGCATCTGCTTGAGCTAAATAACCCACCAATACTGGTTATCTGTGCTCCTACTTTCAAAATAACATAATTATCTATAAAAACAGCACATTTCTTTCAGAACAGTTAAACATTGTTTTTGGTTGATAGGTGATGTAGTCTTAAATACGTTGATTATGTACTTTGTGGACGCTCCCTTACATGCGCTGGTTATGTGAAGACCGACCACATTGTTGAGGTAAATCTGAATGTCTGAATATCTGTCCAATATCAAACTGCCTCTCCGCAAAAAAATGTTCAGGTGTCGCACTAGGTTCATATGGTGCTTAATAATATTCTCTTGGTGCTGATGTACATGTATTATTTCTAACAATGTCAATATAGCCAGTTTGGACGATTGTCATGATGTAATAATCATGCAACATAGTCCAACGCTCGTGTCTGAGCTGCGCCTGCATTTCTCTAGCACGAGCAACATGTGGCGTATTTGCAAGCACAACATCGACCCTACTTTTAGTGTAAATGCTAAATATTAAACAAAACATGCCTACAAATGTAACAGTACAGTCCATACGCGTACACAGTTGTGTGGGGGTAGCCTATAGGCTGGAGTTCACCAGTCAATGTTCTGTTCAATGAGCTCTATTGTCATTAAAGTCCCAGTGACAATGTTACCACAGAATCAACCAAAAGAAAACCCACCCATCTAATCTCCATCCAAATCCAATCTCTCTCTCTCTCTCTCTCTCTCTCTTTCTCTCTTATTCTCTCTCTCTCACTTTTTCTCTTTGATTCCAGACTGCTCCTGTTACAATGATGGAGCGCTCTATCTACAGTGCCAAGTACATCTTTGTGGAGAACCTCTACAAAAGGTACTGGAAGGAAGCTGGACCAGGTGTAGGCTCAGGAGATGGCAGCCTGGTTCCTTCTCATGTCACCCCCTCTCTCTCAATTTCAATTAAATTTCAATTCAAATCACTTTATTATGAGGTAACAGTGTACATATTGCAAAAGTAATATACACATTTTTTTTTCCATATTAATGTGAACTAACTAATGTGAAACTATGAAGCATAATAACATAACATAGTAATAACGAGCAGATGAAACATAAGTAAATTAAACAAAGGTATTGATTAGAAGAATGGCAGGCATTTCTCTCTCTCTCTCTCTCTCTCTCTCTCTCTCTCTCTCTCTCTCTCTCTCTCTCTCTCACTCACTCAGTGGGAAGATGCCAGAGGTGGACTATGCCATTCTCAGCGAATGGTTTTATTGGATCACCGGCAACATCTCAATCCCCGTTGATCTGATTGGTAAGACAGGAGATGCTGGGTGTGGCTGGTCTCTACTCTAGCGGTGCTCAGGGTAGACTAGTGGTCTGGGTGTTTGGCCTCGTGGAAGGTCTTGGCCCCAGCGCACACCTTCGCCCTACTAGCTGTAAGTTGCTTTTACCATGTCTGATAAACGGCCTCAAAGTAGGGTCTTGTTCTTGTGCTGAGTCATGGGTGCCATGACTCAGCTGTTCTAGTTGGGTTACTAAAGGTGGCCTATATGATATTTTCAACATTGAAAGCGAACCACTATTGTCTGTGTGGAGACAGTGATGGAGTGATGGTGTCCTGAGCAGAGAATGACCTCACACTCCCTCTGTGTGTGTCTTTGTTTTCATACCGTGTTGGCCTGGGACATTCTAAATAGATCTGAGGCCAGTTATGACTTCAGATCTTGACCTACCTGTAAGCACCCTTGAGCACGATGCCCTAACTGGCCTAACTACCCCCTAACTGCTCCCGGTGGTTGGTCGCACCGAAGAAGTGACATTGTGTTATATTTCTGTCTAATGTAGATTTGGTGTGTTTAGTATTTTGCTAATCACTGTGTGTAGTGTATTGTGTGAGGCTGAGAATGTGTTTATAGTCGTGTAGATACAGTATGGGCTGTGGTTTTGCACACTGAGTGAAAGGTTTCACTAACTGTGCTATTTACATTGTTTTTGTGTGTAAGCAATTGAAACATAAACTGTAAATTGTAACTGTACCCCAGCTGCCTGACTCCACCTACTGCATAACTTGCAAAATGCTAAAGGAGCTGAGTAAGGGGATTATCAGGGGGCGCTGTTTACGTTAACATTTTAATTTGATGACCCACGAGCGGACAAGAAGTACTGTTGAAAACCTGCCCCGTCCAGGGGCCATTTTAATATCAACACCAGCAATTATGTGTGTCATCAAAGTGCAGTCCTATTATTTAGTTTACAGCTCACAAAACACATTTTAGATGCAGATACACTTTATGGGATTACGGGTCAAATGCCCAGGAATTACAGTGTGTTGCTCTGTGGCTGGGGCCTGTAAATGAAAACGTACATTTCTACTTCTCTCTCGGTCGCTTGTCTTCAGTGTATCTCCAGACCTCACCACAGATGTGCTACGAGCGCTTGAAACATCGGTGCCGGGAGGAGGAGAAGGTCATTCCTCTGGTGAGGTGATAGACAGGTTCCCCTGACAAAACACTTCAGTGGAACCAAGGAAGTATTCTTCAGAACTGTCACATTAAAGCAGCCCTTATCAAATATTGTATTGTGTTGCTTTAGAGGCCAGTGAACACTGCCTTTGATTTGGTCAGTTTGTACAATCTGGTGTCTAGGTGAGACATTTACAAGACAATGACGTCAAGCAGTGAACGTGTAGTGCCAGCAGTTAGGTGTCTATTTTTTTAATGTAAGATTTATTTAACCAGGTGTGCCACATTGAGATTAATCTTTTTCAAGAGGGACCTGCCAAAAATGGCAGCACATGAAAGTTACAAGTTCTACATTATATAGTTTAGTGTGTAGTATTAAATATTTAAGGAAGCAAAGTGAGACAATACAAATAATAAAAAATAATCTACGTACTGGAAGGGGGGGAGCGTCCAGGAATTACACGCGCCTGTCAGTTTAATGTGCTGCTGAATGGACAGCACATAGGCTACTATATGATGAATATCCTACAACAATTCATTCACAAACTCAATCTGAAGACTTTTTACGCTCACAATGCCTGCCGGGTTGCTCACTTGAGCTCCTGTGGTTCTAAACGGTTTACATCTGATGCTGATTGCTATCACATACAAATGTTTGTATACTTGTCAATATGGACATGCTACACATTGTTACAGCAGTTAGACGATCCACAATTCAATCGTTCAGTACGCCTAGGAAACTACGAGCAGCAAACACAATTTATTCAGATTTAGCCTACCGGTCGACCAGTAGCCCTATGTAAACGAGACAAAACAAAACTTTACCTTTGACACCACCATACAGTCCGAATATGTGTCTGTCCAAAACTGCCCATTCCTCGTTTATTTATATTTCTTTAGTCCATAAGGGTCCATTGATCAAAAGAACCAGAGCGGTTCTTCATGCAAATTACAAAAAAAAGTTGTGACTATCTTCACGTGTAGGCCTGCTCACTCTCTTGAAACACACACATTTCTTTTACCAATGGACATAAACTCTGCTTGGCCTCCTCACCGATTGACTTCAGTCGGAGTGCCTGGCTAGCCTGTGTTAGCTTAGGCTGGCTAGCCTAGCCTAGCCTGCAGTCATGAGGCAGTTGGATCAGAGCACTGAACATTGGTCATCTCCCCTCAGGAGTATTTACAGTCTCTCCACCAGCTGTACGAAGACTGGCTGATCCATCGGTCCCTTCCGCTGCCTGCTCCTGTCCTGGTGAGTAGGCTGCCCCCTAGTGAGGACCATGTAGAGACAGACTGCCCCCTAATGAGGACCATGAAGAGACAGGCTGCCCTCTAGTGGCTGATGAGGACCATGTAGAGACAGCCTCCTAGTGGCTGATGAGGACCATGTAGAGACAGCCTCTTAGTGGCTGATGAGGACCATGTAGAGACAGGCTGCCCCTTAATGAGGACCATGTAGAGACAGGCTGCCCCCTAATGAGGACCATGTAGAGACAGCCTCCTAGTGGCTGATGAGGACCATGTAGAGACAGGCTGCCCCTTAATGAGGACCATGTAGAGACAGGCTGCCCCCTAATGAGGACCATGTAGAGACAGGCTGCCCTCTAGTGGCTGATGAGGACCATGTAGACAGAATGACCTCTGACCTCTGTGTGCAGGTGATCCCATCAGACCACAACATGAAGAAGATGTTCCAGAGCTACGAGGAGACCAGACATAAGATCTTAGCAGCCAGTCGACGCTGAAACACGCTGCTAGACCCACAATAAGACCTTATTGTTTTGCTTTATATTCGCCTTATTTATAGTTCACAACATTCCCATATATTCAGAACTTTAAATGTAATGACTGAAAAATGTGATTCCACTGTGAAAAGATACATTGTTAGAAATGTCACATTATAAACTGCTATTTATCATGCCATTTGATACATAAACGTTTAATTTGTTCATTGATACCTCAACATCAATCTTCATTCATAATGTTCATAGTTTACACAATGACGCAGAAGCAACCTTTTGTTTATATAAAGGGAGAAGTCAAGTCAATTTTATTTATATAGCTCTTAATCACATTGCAGTCTCAAAGGGCTTTACAACCTACATTTCACATGGAAACAAACAACACTTCCTTAACCTGCTCCTCCCTAGAGAATCCACCCCTCCAGGATGGTTCACCTGCAATGGGTGATGGTAGGCAAATAAGATTTAGCAATAGTACTATGTATAATAATTTGCACTGGATTATTGAATTGCAAATGGTTTCGTGATTTAAGGATGTGTGAATATTTGTAATGTTTCGGAATATCAGCCATGCTATTGAAATACATGTCACTTTTGGTGTAATGGTAAATATTTGAATGTAATGTCATTGAAAAGTGCCACTGTGTTTTGTTCATATAGGAATACATAAACAGATGTGACCTATAGCAATGGCTGCTGAACACAATACGTAAACAGATGTGACCTGTAGCAATGGCTGCTGAACACAATATGTAAACAGATGTGACCTGTAACAATGGCTGCTAAACACAAACAAACCAGATCTAGATTATTTTATTTTCAGTTTATGGAATGTAAATATTATTTATACATTATTATTATTGTATCACAGTCAAATATAATGAGAACATGTTTTTACATGTATTTTATACATTATTATTGTTGTATCACAGTCAAATATAATGAGAAAATGTTTTTACATAAATGTATTTTTCTATGTGTAGTATATGTCTAGCTTTCCTTTGTCTTGTGCTGTACACCGTAGCTGGAGCCTGTCTTCTTGATCTCCGACACGCTGATCAGCCTCTGGATGCACACTGATACTACAGAGAGAATGTGCTT
Organism: Typhlichthys eigenmanni; assembly: GCA_027564635.1. Lineage (NCBI taxonomy): Eukaryota > Metazoa > Chordata > Actinopteri > Percopsiformes > Amblyopsidae > Typhlichthys > Typhlichthys eigenmanni. The sequence continues at coordinate 7,938 of JAODUK010000136.1, read as the reverse complement.
TACTCTTAAAGCTACAGAGAGAAGGTGCTTTACCCTTAAAGCTACAGAGAGAATGTGCTTTACCCTTAAAGCTACAGAGAGAAGGTGCTTTACCCTTAAAGCTACAGAGAGAATGTGCTTTACTCTTAAAGCTACAGAGAAGGTGCTTTACCCTTAAAGCTACAGAGAGAAGGGTGCTTTACCCTTAAAGCTACAGAGAGAAGGTGATGTACCCTTAAAGCTACAGAGAGGAGGTGCTTTACCCTTAAAGCTACAGAGAGGAGGTGCTTTACTCTTAAAGCTACAGAGAGAAGGTGCTTTACCCTTAAAGCTACAGAGAGACAGATACTTTAGACTTAAAGCTACAATCAGTAATATCTGTCTCAGACATTGTGTGTGTGTTCGTGTGCATACCAGCAATCATGAACAGGACCAGGCCCAGAATGAGGATCAGGTTGCCGCTAGCGACCACCCAGACGGACAGCTGGAGGACAGGTGTAAGCAGAAGCCCCGTCCACAGCAGGAAGTTGAGCAGGGTCCAGGGCCGGCGCGGCGGGACCACAGCGTTGCCGGGGAAACGGCCCGTGGCAAAATACTGCTCCCGCAGCTGATCCTGCGGGGAGAGAGAGAGAGAGAGAGAGAGACAGAGGGAGAAAGAGAGAGAGACAGCGAGGGTGAGAGAGAGAGAGACAGAGAGGGAGAGGGAGAGATAGAGAGACAGAGGGAGAGAGAGAGAGAGACAGCGAGGGAGAGAGGGTGAGAGAGAGAGGGAGAGAGAGAGACAGCGAGGGTGAGAGAGAGGGAGAGAGAGAGACAGCGAGGGTGAGAGAGGTCACTGGAGGAGCAATAGTCTCTCACTCTGCCTCCTATCGTTGTCGCTCTACCTTCTCCTGGTACAGTCGGTGTAGCCAATCAGCACACTCCTTCTCATCCTCAGGAATCTGCTCGACAGGGAACCGCCTGCACACACACACACATGCACGCACATGCACACACACATGCACGCACATGCACACACACAAACACGCTATTGTAGCAACTACAGCCTTGCTGTGTCAGGTTCCACCATTAGGGGGCAGTCATTAACGTCTTACATATGTAGGCTAGTGTAGTTTGGGCATTGGCAGTGTGCCTGTTTCTCTGTTAAAATTATGTAAAATACATAATTTTGTATTTGAGTGAATCTAGTTACAGCAGCTGTGAAATATAACAATGTTTTAAAATACAATATATAGGCTACAGTATATACACAATATGATATTGTAATATCTGCTGTGGTTTCTGTGTTCATTAGAAAATGTTTCCCACCTTAAAATCATATCAGCGTGAAACGTTCGTCCTTTAACGATGTCTAGTAGAGTCGGAGCCTGTCTGTCTCTGAAGCTCAGGGTCACATCGTACACTGCCTCCACTGGAGAGAGTCAGGGAGAGGGGTCTTCACTGTGAGTGTGTGTGTGTGCGTGCACGTGTGTGTGTGTGTGTGCACCTGTGCCTCTCAAGCAGTGCAGTGAGGTGGTGAACCCTCTGGTTCGGGGCAGCAGGTGGTGTTTTAGCCTGGGCAGACCTTTGCTGAAACAGCACAGATGTGATATGAGCAGCACTATTGCTGGTATGTTGTTAGAATGTGTTGGAAGTCACTGATTACAGAAAAACGGTAGGTATCTGTAATCCATAATCCATTACATTACGCGCTAAAATATTGTAATCAGATTACTGGTACTGGTGGTCAGTACTTACCTGTCTGCCACCTCCATGGAGAGCCGGTGCTTCTCCTCGGTGAACCTGGTGCCCTCGCAGTACAGCAGTAGCTAGCACAGGTTCCAAGAGGTCAGAGGTCAGAGATGCCCACCCCTTAATTACAGTTTTTTTTTAACCACTTAACACAACCCAAAAGTCACAACCTTGGTGTCATTTTTCACAACTAGATACAAAAATCACAACTGATGCAACAAAATACACATTTTTACAACTCTAACACGTTTTCCAATTGCTTGGATACAATACATATACATCTAAGATCATTCGTTCATTTAATTCAGATTACCTGTTCAATATGACACGACTTAACATCAATGTATTACCATTTCAAAATGCAATTGAAACATTACATTTGAGATGACCGTTTATTCATTTCATTACGTGATCATTTGATAGAACTGCTCAAAATGATAACTGTAAAGCATTGTATTATGGAAACTGACAACTGTTTTATGATTTGTATCTTGAATTGTGAAAAATTACACCAAGGTTGTGAATTTTGGGACAAAGTGGTTAAGAAATTCCTATTTACAGAGCCAGGGCTGTGTAGAAACACCAGATCATTTGCAAATGTGTGTATGTGTGTGTATGTATGTATGTGCGTGCGTGCGTGCATGTGTGTGTGTAGTGGCAGACAAGAACACGTCTAGATACTGTATGTTTCCTCTGCTTGGGAACACGTGCGGAGATGCGGTGGACATTTGCTGAGGTCAGTCAACTCACCCAAATGAATTGTGGGTAATCCCGGAGCTGTTTCAGGCCACTGGTCACCGCCACGCGGTCCTCCTCCCAGCTCCTGCGGCAGAAGACGATCTCCAGGAAGTACCAGGTCCAGCCAATCAGGGGCACGCGCAGCAGCTCGTGCTTGGCCAGCACCTTGGAACTCTGGGAAATGGAAAAACTGAAATGAGCAAACAAAGCATCCGTTATCACCCCCACACCCCCCACGTCTCACCCCCACCCCCCTGGTATCTCCACCCGCTGTCTCACCCCCAGCACCCCGTATCTCTCGGCGACGGCCCAGCCACACACAAAGTCGATCTCGTAGTTGTGGTTGAGGATGATGAAGGCGTGCTCCTGCCCCAGGTGCTCCAGCGTGGAGCGCTCGTGCACGAAGAGCGTGCACGTGGAGCCAGACCACCATTCATACACCATCACCACCTCTGCATAGATGTAGATTAGTATAGATATACACAGATATAGATTAGTATAGATATACACAGATATATATTAGTATAGATATACTATAGATTAGTATAGATATACACAGATATAGATTAGTATAAATATACTGTAGATTAGTATAGATATACACAGATGATTAGTATAGATATACAGATATAGATTAGTATAGCGATACTGTAGATTAGTATAGATATACTCAGATATAGATTAATATAGATATACACAGATATATTAGTATAGATATACACATATATAGATTAGTATAGATATACACAGATATAGTAGTATAGATATACACAGATATATTAGTATAGATATACACAGATATAGATTAGTATAGATATACACAGATATATTAGTATAGATATACTGTAGATTAGAATAGATATACACAGATATAGATTAGTATAGATATACACAGATATAGTAGTATAGATATACACAGATTTAGATTAGTATAGATATGCACCGATATATTAGTATAGATATACACAGATATATATTAGTATAGATATACACAGATATATTAGTATAGATATACACAGATATATATTAGTATAGATATACAGATATATTAGTATAGATATACACAGATATAGATTAGTATAGATATACACAGATATATTAGTATAGATATACACAGAGGCACACATTCACACACACACACACACACACACACACACACACACTCACGGCTCCACAGAGAGTAGGCCAGTCGTGTATTGATGCGTCTGTAGAGCTGCTTGCTGATTGGCCAGAGCAGACATGTGACCAGCTGGATGAGGTTGATGACCAATCCGCTGGCGACGAACACAAAGCCCAGCCCAATCTGGAGCAGGATGGAGCCCCTCAAGCCCATGGTCTCTCTCTCTCTCACACCTTCACAAGTCACGAGGTAGAGAGAGAGAGAGAGAGAGAGAGAGAGAGAGAGAGAGAGAGAGAGAGTTCTTCCACCTTCACTACAGGTCATGTGACATGAGACGTGACACAGGCCATAGATGATAAAGTTTTGACATTTTGTCATAATGATAGTAAACCCTATGGATTGGATGGTCTAAACATAAAACAAAACAGTTTACTTTCTTACTTTGTGTCCACACAAACACAAGAGACAGGACTCATGGGAAATGTAGTCCTTACTCCTGTAGACGGCAAAACTCCCATAATGCTCCTATAATGTCATGTTTTGTATATTGAGTATTTCACATGGTATAACAAAAGAATATATAAAATATATTATATATAGAATATATAAAGGGCAGACATGTTTGAGTAATTGCATTCCAAGTGTGTGCATGTGCACACAAAATAAAACACCTTCCCATAGAAATCAATCAAGCCTTTTTGTTTGAAGTCCTCTTACCTTACCCCACACTCACAAACACACACGGCTGACTGTAGCGTGTGCGTTATGTACTGGTAGTCTGCAGTTGTTACTCCTAATAAGCTTCTAGAGACGTTCATTCAGTTGATGAAGCAGTACAACTATGTACTTCACCCAGACAGACAGAGAGAGAGAGAGAGAGAGAGAGAGAGAGAAGGTGAATATCTTTTGATCTAGATATCGCTTATTACATTATTCTGTTGAACCTTGGAGTGTGTGCACCACACACACACACACACACACACACAGTCTTCTTCTCAAGCAGACACTCCTTGTGCAAAGTGTGTATTGTCTATTGATTAGGGCTGTGATGAGAGGGCAGAGTCTTTCATCTAGCACACACACACACACATACACACACACAAAATATGGGACCTGTCACATCAAAGATTAAAACAGATTGTATTCATATTAACAGAAAACCCAAAGCCATAATATATCTTACTCTTATGTCTTTATTGCATTAGAACATACATTTTCATATATATATTTATTTATTATTTATCTATTTATACTTTATAAATGTAAATTTGTACACTACAATCTTTTTGTAACATGTTAGAAAATACTGCTGACTCTCCAAAAACACTAAAAACAGTTACCAAACACTATTACATCTCTTCCGGTTGTCATGGCCACCAAGAACAGGAGAACAGGGTGAGAGGAGGCCATCAGGAGGAGAGGAGACGCACGTGCGTGCGCACACACACACACACACACGCACACGCACACGCACACACACGCACACACGCACACACACGTGGCAGCCATGTTGGCAGGTTAGCGGTTCTAAGCGGATGTGGTTTTTAACAGGGATCAATGTTCTCTCTATTCTGCCTTGAAGACCACTGTGGGGGAGATGTTCTGCAGCATTCTTCATTCACTATAAGAATTAACATCTAAGATTATGTCATGAAAGCACACCTTTAACTCTAGCCAATCACTGCCGCCTTAAGCCGAGAGCACCTTGAAGACCCATTTAGAAATGAAAGCCACCAAACTTTTAAAGTGAATAGAATTGCATACACTTAGCCAAACAATGCACTGGCAGTGTCAACGCTGAAATCCTATTTATATGTAATATATTCTGGAGAGTTAGTATTCCGTAAAATACATCTGGAGCATCTTAATTTTCCCCTTTGGTTGCCCTCGACGTGTCAAAGGAACAAATGATGTTGTTGCATCTAGTTCTGCTATATTTCTATTAATATGGTTGCTCATGTTAGATTTCTGTTACAAATACAGACAGAAGATAACTGGGATTAATTAGTGCTATTTTGCGTTTTACTTCGACTCTGAAACCACGGCAACTAACCTCCATCCAAATAAGTAAATTAGACCTGAAAGTTCACTTAAGGTTATAATAACAAAGGTAAACATCTCCAGCATCAAGTGTAATGGTTTCACAATTCTCCTAAATCTTTGTTCCATTCTATTTTGCTATATTCTCTGCTGTACAGTATGTGCACACCCCCCCCTACAGGCAGTGAATGGTATAGCACTCCCCTCCAACCTGTCCCCTATGTGATGTCAGCATATGACCAGTAGGGGCCCCACAGCTGTGTCACACCTAGACACCATAACAGCTATCAGGAGGTCACCTGCAGCGATGTGATTGGCTGAATTAAAGTCACATTGTCAGATTAAGTTATATGTTAAAATGGATATTATGCACGCCTCCTCCTTTACATTGTTTTATTTTCTCACGCGCACGCACACACACACACACACACACGCACAACCCTGTGACCATAAAGAATATACAGTATTTACACACACAAATACACAAACTAAACACAACGTACCACAAACGTACACACACACACACACACCGGCTGACATATTTGGACCCATGTTGGCGGACTTATTCGACAGGAAGCAGAGGATTGGACAGGGCACAGGTCAATCAAAGCAGAGCTGTAAGCCGGTTGGCTGTGTTAACAGAACGTGGTCTGTTATTGGTATGCCAAATAACCTACGGCTGCGCCCGTCAGAGGTGTCCAGGGTGGCGTTGAAACAGCAGAGAACACAGGAGGAGCAGTAAAGCCGACCAGGTCAAAGCTCTACCTGTGACACGTTGCTCTATGTTGTGCAGCGCAAGCTAGGTTAGCTCCCTGGGGCGGCGGGTGCTAGGTTAGCTCCCTGGGGCGGTGGGTGCTAGGCTAGCTCCCTGGGGTGGTGGGTCACACACAAGGCAGGGTTAAAGTAAGCAATAGACTTCATCATGTTTTTGTCATGGCATGTACCAACATTTTATCCAGGGCTAGCAGAAGTGCCGTGTGAATAGCCCTGGGTTTAGGTCTTAGCCCCGGGCTAAGGATACGCAGCGTGAAAACCCTAACAAACAGCCAAGTAATGTGGACCGCCCTAAACCAAGTATTGTCACCACTCGGACACTCGTCTGGAGGGAGGTCAAGCCTTCGTCCGTCAAGTTTACCATCATACGTTCCCTCAGCCATGATAGGGACAGAATAGTGGCTCCAGCTGATCTCCAATAAGTTTCCCCTGACTAGCGGTCAATGTGGGTTAGTGATAATAACCTGGTCTAGAAGATAAGCCAGTACTGGTCGGTATCTCTACAAGAACGGTCAGTACCTCTACTAGAACAGTCAGTACTTCTACTAAATGAGATAAACAGATTCTGACAGCAGGGAGGTTTGTTTTGATTGGTTACTGAAGGTCACGTCGACCAATGGCAGCCGAAGTAACTCACATCCCTGTTTTGCAAGGTACGCCCCTTTTCTTAAGATGGGTCCAACTAGATTACAACTACTTGACAACTAACTATTACTGGTATTACGAGGTAATGTAAAGAGCCCCCCCACCCTAGGATTGTAGGTTAGGTTAGGGTGATATCATGGTATACAGCATAAACACAATGGTCCAATAGACAGATCCCATAGAAGATATAATACAGATGATCTCATACAGTTATAGTACAACATCTATACATTAACTATACATTGTGCATTTTTTTCTTCCTATCTCTTGTTTTCAAGGGGTTTAGGGGTTTGGTCACCATTTATTGTCTTATTTTGGGGGAGTTGGCTTGTTTGCCAGAGCAGTAAATAGACAATGCTTTTAAGGTTTGTGGCAGCAATATTAGCTCCAGGATGCTTATATGTCTCAAAATGGAGTTAAGGTGAATAATATATTCGGCAACACATTGATAGACAGCAAATTACTTTAAAATGTAACTTCCTGGCAGATTAGATTGGGCCTCTAGTTTTAGAGACATATGTGTTTTTTCCACATAATCAGAAAAAAACTGTTCAGTTTGTGTATTTAGATTACAGGTCATAATGTAGGACGGTGTTTGTTAACAGCTTGAATAATCCTAGATGAAAGTCGAGCACCATATTGATCCCACAACAAGTCCCTGTCTCGAATGCTTGTTTGAGGGCATCTGTAAATGTACAATACAGACGCAGTGTCAACTCAAATCTGTTTACACTGTCAATCCCCGAAGCAGCTGTGCTGTTACAGTATCACAGACCCACTGGTCCACTGGAGACGAGGAGAGTTAAGGGGTTCTATGTGTCTGGCCCGGGGTTACCAAAATCTCTTAAGGAGCTGGGGTTGCCAGGGATATTATGGGATGTCTGGGGGGTATTATGGGGGGCCTGGGGGTA
>JAODUK010000135.1:0-14023 GCA_027564635.1 Typhlichthys eigenmanni | reverse complement strand
ATATATGTGTGTATGTATATATACAGTATATGTATGTATACATACATACATACACACACACAAACACACACACACACACACAGAAAATAGCTGTTTGCTGCTAATTTAAAGTTTTAAATATATAAAGGACCTTTAATGTCCGTCCTTTGCATACCGTTCATTCAGCCTCAAGTGGCCATTTCAGGAACTGCAGTCTCTCAGGCTCTCAGACTCTCAGTTGGAGTAATTTTCCAGCTTGATATGGAAGTGTTGACAGCAGCAATGTAGAATGAATCAAAACACACCCACATAACAGCAGTATCATTCTGGAACGTCAGCGACACAGGTGGAGAGGAACCGCGAGGATTGGCTCCTGCATATTCATGTTGGCGCTAAACAGTATCAGCCGAACAACAATAGGAGTAAAACAATAGACTCTCTGCACGACGGCTAAGGTTTGCCTTGTTTCAAGCTCCAATCTGCAGGCTTTCTGCAATTACCTTTTTACAGTAATAGCCCTACAATCTTGTTCATCAAAGCACACTTTCTTCTTCCTCAGGCGCTCTCTGGTGATTACAGACAGACAGACAGGCAGGCAGACAGACAGATACAGGAGTACTACACTAATTGCTACACCAATTTACTCCAGGTTCCACCATAATAAATTGTCAGCTTAGACTTAGAATAAACTGTAATGTCTGCTGAGAGGCAATTTGTGGTACAGCCCAGAACACAGAAACATATTTAACATCACATAGAATTAACACAACAGCAACCAAAGGTCTTACTGTATATAGCGGTCATCATATATACCACATTCCAGGCAGAACATGTAGGTGCCCATCACCTAAATTGCTAAACGACATCATGAAAATAAATAAGACAGAACCATAAATGTACACAGGACTATGGACAGGGTAAACTGACCTGGATTTAGCTGTATTTGCTGTGCTATACAGCTAGCACAAAGAAAGAATTAATCATTATGACGTTTGAAGCTCCTTTAGTCATTAGAGAATCGCAGCACACAGACGTGCTTACCAATTACAGCCAGTAAATAATAAGTGAAAGAGAATCATTTGCATATTCATGATCCCCTGGCGTGCCGTCCGACATAGTTGCAGCTACAACTATTTCACTATTTATATAACTATTTATATAACACATTCCATACTCTGTGGCAATTCAAAACTTAAAAACTAATTATTTCATTCTGGTGGATATGTAGGGAGACAATTAGGTCGATTTTATCCAGAGCAACCTACAAAGAGTACAATAACAGGTATTAGGTAGATAGTAGATAGTAGAACACAGGCACTAGGCTCAATGAAGCTTACAGGCATCTATAACTCCAGGGACTCCAACCCCACAAGCTTCAGGCTAGAGCATCAGCACCACTAGCCTACTGTACCCTGTCCCATGCAGGTACGATGCTGCACACAGCTGACAGGCCTCAGGATCCCCATGGCAAACCATGGACTGGCAGCACCATATAACAGCAACATCATCATTCTCATTAGAAATAAATGTGCTGTCAGTTTCTTACAAAATTACAATTAAGTCACTTAGCAGAGGCTTTTATCCAAAGCCACTTACAGGGAGCACAGCTGGAAGTATTGAGTGGGGGGTGTGCTCAGAGGTCGACCATCACTGTGGCTTGAACCCATGAACCACCATGTTCCCCTTCCATGTGAGTAATTAACGCTGATTAGATGGACACTGCTTGACATGTTACATTTACGGCATTACGACGCTTTTATCCAAAGCCACTTACATGTAGTACATTTGTCATTAGTTGGACCGGTCATACCCCTGCAATTGTAAGCAACCAATATTATATCAGAATAGTTACAGCATTTTGTCATCATTTCTACTACCATGCTGCTGTACTTTTCGGCCTACTTGCTACTGCAAACTTCGGTTTCAGAGCGGTTTCTACTGTCATTCTGAACTGCATAGGTAGGTGTGTGCTTCTGCATATGTTTTAAAAGCTACTGTGTATCTTCACAGGTGTAGTCTGTAATTATGAAAAAACTGTTCACTGGTTCACAATTGGTGGCACATGGGCCAAAACTGGCCCGCCAGCAATACATTTTGACCCGCCAGAATGGATTATATTGATAATCTGATGTTTAGTTTCACATACTTCTATCAAATCCACACAGAGCCTATAATGTACAGCGGTGACCCCGGTGAATGCCAAGGCAAGCCTGCTCCACAGTATTAAGCAGAGATTTCTAGATTTAAATGTGTTTTAACAGCTGAATCTCATTGTGCATTCACTGCAAAAACTATGTCTAATTTAGTGTGATAATCTTGTTTTTAGTTTTTAAATCTAGTTGGATTTGTTTCTAATATAAATGTGATATCTAGTGACTTAATTTAAGTAAATGTAAGAAATCTTATCAAGTGAATTTGACTTACAGCCTGTTTAGCTTGTTCTAAGCATTTGTAAGCTCATAACTAATATATTTGCACGTATATTTGATAGGGCATTTGCAGTGTTGTATACTTTCTATGACAACTAGCATTAGTCCCTTAGCTCCTATCTCAACATTGTAGCAAAAACAATAATTTTAATGTGGGGCTGTAATTGAGTTTGGGCTTTAAAAACTTGTAAAGGTGCAGTTTTGTGTCAGGCTCAGTCCATGCCGCCGTGGATTGGGTCCTCTTGAAGATTACATGCTACGACATAGAGATAACTGCAGTTCTAAACATTCTCTATATAATTATTGTAGCTATAGCCAGCTACTATTAGTATTTTAACCATTTAAATGAAGAGTTCACTAGTTAATTCACGCTAACTGGTCTAGTAGACTAATGACTCAATGCAAGCACCCTAATAAGGAAGATGTGCCTAGCCATCTAAATGAAAATGTCTTAGACCTAGATTGGGTGTTATGTTGTAGCGTAGCCTTATAGCTTGAATAAATACAGTATGTTAGCAGTAATATACTGAAGCTTTTCTTTATTTATGTGCATATTATGCTACAGCCTAATGCTAAAACAAAAGCAATGTGAAATCACACTGCAAATGCCCCATCAAATATAAGTGCAAATATATTATAAGCTTGTTTATGCTTTGTAACAAGCAAATGTGGCTGCCAGTGCAGTAAATTAAATGTGAAAATATGGAAGGAAATGTGGAACTAAAACACAGTTTGGTAAGATTATTTCATGACTCAAATAGGTCACAATATCTCTGTCAGTTTTTAAAATATAATCTTCTCTTTTAAAAGAGCCTTTGATTATGTTCTGGTCTGCCGTAGTCTACTCTCTCAGACGCTCTGCCCTCCACATTGGAAACACATTGCCAAGGCTGGAATAGTGTTGTTGTGTGGTGCGGTCTGCACCACTTTGTTTGTGTTGTCATTTACAGAGCCAGGGCTGTGTGGATTATTGTTTTCAGCAATAAGGAAGTGTATTAGTTCACAATCACTTACTCCAACTTTAATTCATGTAAAAAAAGAAAGAAATCTAACTAAAATACTTAATAAGTAATTAATTATTAAATAAATGCACAAATAAATAATAATATAATAATAATAATAATAAAGGGAATTATTAAATAAATGCACAACAAATAAATAATAATAATATAATAATAATTTGCAAAAAAACTCTGGCAAACCCTCAGAAGTGGTTTGGCCATTTGTGAGCCACTGGACTCGGAAAACGGTTAATTGAATGCAGGCGCACCCTGATGTGAAGATAGCATTATCCCTAGCCTTGAGAAACCCTGCTGTTCTCTTGAGCTCCAATCGAGTAATATATATATATAAAGCTTTGCTGCCTGTTTATCCGTTATAAACAGGAAAAACAACACAATCCTAATTTGAATGAATACCCAGATGCATGGTTAAACCTCAAAGAGTGCTCAAAGCTGTGTTTGACTGTTTATTGATAACCGTAGAGAAGGCATTTAGAGAATAATGCATTTATACCAGTACAAGACAAACTACCAAGCACATTAAAGAGGGAAGAAAGCAGGGTCTAAATAACACAACTGTTCCATTGGTGAAGGAAGGACCCCTAATGATGAAACATTCCAGAAGATGACTGCAGATATTGACAGATATTGAGAGATATGGAGAATAAAAACAAAACAAGATACTGTAAAGGTATTTAAATGCAGGAGAGAATGAGAAGTGAAAATAACTAAACTATACGATATGGCCTTCATAGTAATTTGCCAAAGCCTTTCCGGCAATACAAATATTAAACGGTATAGTAAGCAATTGTCAGCTAATATATTTGTCAAATTCACCAAAGGTCTCCGTGCCGTCTGCTTGCATACTGTTCTCATTGCGTGCTGAAAAGAATCTGAAACTGGCACTTCTACACAGCCATGGCTCCGTTAATAGGAACACAAACATAGTGGTGTAGACCACATACAACAGCAATGCCCTATAGCCATCGCAATGCGTTTCCCATGTGGAGAGTTGTTTGGTTTTGAATTTAAATTCAGCTAAATATTCTCAAGAATGACTTCCTATACCTTTAATAACAATAAACCAATACAACTGTGGCTCCATGTATCTTTATCATCTCATTCAGGAGCAAGCTATGAGTGCATGCTTTACAAATTAAACTCAAATTATGTCGGGCTGTAGATATTCTGTATATGTGCACAATTATATTAATTATTACATATAATACAACCTCTACTTCATTTAACTGGTCCATTCAGACAGGTCTCTTCAGTAGCGCGGTGGGTAGAGCGAGGCAATTAAGTTCAAACCCTGCTAACTTCTAATTAAAGGTGAAGTCAACTATTGCAAGATAATACACTTTTTGTCAAATTCAACAGATATCTCCTCACATTTTGCTAGCTTACCGTTCTCTGTGCATGTTTAAAATATAATCTGATACTTCTACACAGCCCTGGCTCTGTAAATATGAACATAAACAAAGTGGTGCACACCGCTCACATCAACAAAGCCGTAGCACTAGGCTTTGCTTCACAATGCATTTCTATGTGAGGCGGCGCCGCGGAGGACTCAAACTGAAGTTAACAAGAATGACTGACCCTGCCATTAAGTGCCGAGGTGTCCCTGAGCAAGGCACCTAACACAACTGCTCCCGGTGGTCACGTGGCACCTTGCATGACTGACATCACCATGGTGTATGAATGTGAGGCTGCTGTAGAGCACTTTGAGTGGCCGGGAGGTTGGAAAAGTGCTATATAAATGCAGTCCATTTAACACTATCTGTAGAAGCTGCACCCAACATAACGCATCTATGAAATCAGCTTTAACGACCCTAATGAATGGGTCGTTATCAGGCTTGTAACAACCCATTCATGTGAACCAGGTGTGTTGGAGCAGGGAGACATCTTAAACATGCAGGACAATTCAAAGGCAGCTTCACTTCATAAATTCTTCTCAGCATCCTGAGCATGAGGTTTCTGCAACAGTTGTTTTTCTTTCTGTTGTTATTATAATTGGACATAAACAATGAAGATACGATCGCTGACTTTTGAAATGGATAGAGGGAAACCACTGGAAAAATCTGTTAAATGAGCAAAAGAATGAAGGCTCTCGTTTACATCTGAGCAGAGGAAGAACATTTAGCTTGTGTTTAAAATACAATTACTTAAGCCCCTGAGGGATATAAGAGACTGCCAAAAGGACATTCATAGATGAAAATTACAATCAGTTTTCCCCATAGGTACATGGTGTATTTGTCAGAGTAATTACAGTTCTCTCGCTAAGATATGAATTAATTAAAGCAATTTGAAGTAAATTCATGTTTGGGCCATGTGGGAACATTCAGGATCTGCGCTCCAAACATCTTTTAACCTGAGGAAGGCAGTGAAAGAAGTTTAGCCTATATTTAGTGAGTGTTCCATAAAGCACTGCATAATGATTCCTCTTTAATGGAACTCGATGCCTTAGTTAATCACTTCTGCTCCAAATGTGTCAGCGCCAAATGCCTACTTCTGAAGAAATGCCATTATGGAAAATATTCTTTGGATACTCTAGAATTAACGCAGATGAACAGGCCAATTCATATTAGGTCTACAGCCGAGACCTATTAAAAGCCAGTAAATGTTTTTCTCATTGAGCGTTAACACTTGATGCCATCATCGTAATGTGAAATGAGTCTAGCCCGGCTTAGCGAGTAGTACATGCACAGAAATGTAATTTACTCGTCTTCTCTCGCTTAAGCGAAATAACTAATCCTGACAACAGAGTCCTTGCCTTGCAAAAGGACAAGAACCAGAGTTCAGGCAGTTCGATCAACCTTCTGTTAGAACAATACACCGGCCCTTGTGGGAAAAAGAAAGAACCCACGATCTGTGGAATAAATCACAGCATATGCTTAGAGCGATGTCAAAGTAACCCAAACTGTTGAAGCCCCTGCGTGTGACCAGAAACCTCTTACCGCTTGCTTATTAATTTGGATTCATTGCTCAGAACGGTGCCAGGATTTTGCCATCACCATATAAACACAGGCGAAACTTGAATTTGGATGGGGGTGGGGTGGAGGGGTCGCCGGCCAAACTCCTGCTAGAACGCTCACCGGTCTCAGAGTCCCTCCGGCCCTTGGATCGTCCCACGGTCAACAAAACAGAGCGTAGCCATGACTACGGGAAAGGCTTAAGACAGGTGGTGTCATACGGGGATAATAAAGCGGCAGGGAAAGAGATGTCGGTTGAAGTTCTCCAGTTGTGAAACTACCGTAGCCGAGCTGAGCTTGGTAATAACGAGATGTCCTGCGTCACATCCAAGCTGCTGCGTACTCGTCCTCAGCCACGCGCCATGCCTTATCTGATGTACACTCTGTGTAGGAAACCATGGTGACTGAAGTTCAGCGTGTGAGCATTAGCGAGGAGTATAGACGTGTTTGGTGATGGTGTTTGAGAGGCGCACACAGATTTGATGAAACTCTAGTTTGACAATCCATAATAAATTGTGGAAGTTATTATGGAGTGTTTTTATTGGCCAGTGTTTAAAGCTGAGAAAATGTGGGTTCCCATAAATACCCCATAAGTACAGTAGCTCTGCTCAAATGGCATTCCGATAAGTGATTATTAAGTAGTGCAGTATTGTTTATTATACTACTGCATATATACTGGATTCAATTATTATTATTATTTTTTTCTAAAATAATTTTTTATTCTGTGTTTGTTCGTCTATATGTCTGTGACCATAGTGGATGTTAGCCTGTGTGTGTGTGTGTGTGTGTGTGTGCATATATCCATTTGTGTGCACATGTGCATGTGTGTGCGCACGCATGCGTGTGTCTGTATGTGTGTGTGTGCAGAAGTGCATGTGTGTGCGGGTATGAGCGAGTGTGTGTGTGCATCCACGTGTGTGAACCTGTGCATATGTGTGTGTGCATGCGTGTGTGTGCATGTGCATGTGTGTGTACAGACCTGTGTGTGCGTGTGTGTGTGCATGTTCATCCAGGGTCAGTGGCGTGGCCATGCATACAGAACAGCCTGTTTATTAACAGGCTGGCCTGCTGCCCCATGAGGGGTCTGTTGGGCCAGGAACAGAGCAGCTGTGGTCCCCAGCTCTTTCTTCTGAAGGTATCTGAAATAATCACGTTATTTAGCGCACGCCCGCACAGCCAGTAGATTGACATTTAGACTTGGCCGGGGTTATTCTTATCTGCAACGGCTTCCTGTGGGCTTAAGTAACCTATTCACAAACAGCCCAGAGCCCTTCTCTTTGCTGGCATATAGATTAGCATTGTGTGTGTATATGTGTGTGTGTGTGTGTGAGGCGCGTGTGTCCACATGCTTGATAGAGCCGTCCATTTCGACACCCTCAAAGTCACTTTGGCGCTTTGGGAAAAAGTCCAAGAGGGAATTCAATGGACTTAATTAGTCTTCAATTACCCAAGAGAAAGGCGAGATGGGTACTTTATAACATAGCGTGAAATCCAGAAGGATGTTTCTAAGGTGACAGGGGACAAAAAAAAGCACAGTGGCTTCTAACAATTGACTCTTTGCAGTGCCAAATGAATGACGTTCCCTGGGCAGACAAAACCAGTGGACCACAAAGCAACAACAGGACTTTAGCACAGCAAGCTAAGCTTTGTCGCAGTGCAACTTCAAAAACACTGGTTACCCTATATTGTACATATTTATGTGTTTTTAGCTTATGCTATTCATATTGGTAATTTATGGGCTGAACACCAGGTTTTGGGCAATTAGATGCCAACAGTGTGTAGGAATAACATTAATTTGATCGAGCGTGTATCAGAATGCATCCCACTATAAAAGACAGGAATAATCTCCCAGAGGTCTAAGCTGCTTCTGACCTGCATTTGGTGTTTTGGGACAAGGACACTCATTCCGTGTACCGCTTCCTAATCGCTCATTCTCCACAGGACAGGGACCTCCGCAAGCACCGGAGAGCTCCGTCTTCTAGAAATATGTTTTGCAGTGTGCCAGCATATAGAGAGAGCCTCTGTGACGCAGTGAGAAGACAGTGAGATGGTCAATGTTCTGTAACATTTTGACCGCTGCAAAAATAGGTAATGCTCTACCATGACTAACCTGCTAACTCATGTTCATCAGACCACAGTTAAAGGTGCGGTAAGCGATTGTCAGCAGAGTCAGGTCAAACAGTCAGCGTTAACGAGGTGAGCGTCTCGCTGCAGACGAACGTGAGCCATAGAGGCAATTTTGTCTTTCATATAGCAAGGCAACTCTGATATTGAGCAATAGCAATGGAACCAATTTTAAAGGTGGAGTCAGCTATTGTAACACTTTGTGAAATTCAGCGACTATCACTTTTCGGTCCGCTGGCTGTACATTCTGTGCGCGCTGAAGAACATATCTACATAACTCTATGGGAACACAAACAAAGTGGTGCAGACCGCACCACAAAACAATATCCCAGCATTGGCAATGCATTTCTGATGTAGGGGGCGCGGCTTCTGAGGGTGCACCCTGTGATGCTAAGGTGTGTGTGTTGTTGTTTTGATAACAACAGGATTTCTCCAGAATCCCTTCAAATGGACATTCGTCGTGTGAGGTACAGTGTGTGTGTTTGTGTGTGTGTGTGTGGGAGAGGAGAGGCACTGTAGCTTTAATTAATCAGCATTGTTGTTTTGAATTCAGCCTCAACGTGTGTGTGTCACCGCTTGGTACGGCCGCTGCACTGCCCTCGATGGTAAAGCACTTCAGAGGGTGATTAAAACAGCAGAGCGCGTCTGACATGCCATCCCTGCAGGAGCCCTACACAGAGAGGTGTAGGAGGAGGAGCAAAAGCATCATTAAAGATCCCAGCCACCCATGCCATGGACTGTTTAGAAGCTGCCGTCTGGCAGAAGGTACAAGAGTATTCTGTCCAAAACCAACAGGCTACAGTTTTTTTCCACAGGCTGTAAGGCTGTGGAAACCCCTTTTCCCTTCCATCCATAGGTCCACACACACCGGCACTTTTACAGAACTACGGCTATGCAGTTGTAGTTTTATTATTATTGATTCGTGTTTTTTATGTATAGTGTTAATATTGAGTGTTGTTTTACCTTATTCTTCTTATTCTTATATTATAATTATTACTGTCACTTTTAATTGCGCTGTCGAGAGTGAGAAAACCAAGCCTTTCATTGACATAACTTGTTTTCCAAATGACAAATAAACCTTTTGAACCTTGAACCTGCTCCAAACCATGGAGCACATGGAAACATTCAAGGGTTCTCGGGGTGTCATAACTTATAACATACAAATATACTTTGTAAATGAAAACATTACAAGGACATAATATTACAAAACAATAACAATAACAAAAATGTGGTTCTCTAAATGTTATATTATATATAGAAATGTTTTAACTCTTCACTCTTCTCTATAATTCTCTCTTATAAAAAAAAAGAAAGAAAATTAATGTAATTAATGCTTTTTGTTGAACTATGTTGTACAGTGTCCTTGGGTATCTTGAAAGGTGCTTGGAAATGTAATTTATTATTATTATTATTATTATTATTATTATTATTATTATTATTATTATTTAGTATACAGGCCATTAGGCATTTTGTTGGATTGAATGAGATATTGACATGATTGTAGACACAAAACAAGATGCTGTAACTATTCTGATATTATACTTACAATTGCTAGTATATGTTATGACCTGTCCAACTAATGACAAATGTACTACGTGTAAGTCACTTTGGATAAAAGTGTCTGCCAAAAACCATAAATGTAAAAAAAAAAAAAAGAAGGTCATCAAACACTATGGCAATACAAGTCAAGGGCCCTCATTCACGTCACTTAATCACTAAAACTCCACTGACATTCAGCAATAAAATGGCCATCAGGAAAGGTTCCCAGAGGAGATATAAGCCTACAGGCAAACAACACAGCTGCAAGCTAAACCTTTGGGACTCACTGAGGCAGGATCATTCACATTTAAAGTTGTCTGAAATAACACACAAGAGTGGAAAAACATTGTTTAACTGTATTTCTAATTTCTCTCGGCATAAGAAATAACAGATGTACTACAACCCGTGGCTTCATATACCGTATCAGGATAAACTAGAAGTGGTGTGCTGGAGGAATAATTAAATACTTTATGTACCTTACATTGCTGCAAGAAATGAAGATACATTGAGTAATCTCTGTCTGAGACTATTACATGTCCAGGTGTGTGAACATGTATATTGTACTGTAGCTCTGTTTTATCAGCATAACCAGACGATATAGCAATATGCCAGATTGTTCGAAAGAGAAAATACATTTTAAAAACTTTATAAAAACCGACTGCACAGCACTCTGATAGACAAAAGCAGGAATAAATCTTATCATATCCAATAGATCATATCCAATATCCAATCTGTAAAAAAGGTCAAGACATTAAAACGTTTGTGAAATGAGCTTACTTACTGGCTGTGCTAGGACAGGTTCCATGGGATAGTCCTTAGAGAAGCCATAAAGAACTAAACTGAGCTCAGGTAAATCAGCTAAAGGGAAAGATTAATGGTCATGATGAGTCCAGAGCTGACTCTCTGATCCCCGGCAACTAAAGCCTTCTCTTGACTGACATAACATTATGTGTGCATGTGTGTAGGGCTTCTCAAATCTACACTTTTAGATTTACTTTTATAAAATAAAGAGAAACTAATCCATGGCTAGTTATTTCATGGTTTATTTTCTCTGTCAGTGAAGATGAAAGGATCTCATTAAAAAGGCTTTTAAAATGATTTGCATTGTTTATTCTTCAGCATTTTCAAAGCACAGACTACATTACTTAAAATCTGCCCCATTCTTAACAAATATTAGCATCAGCATCTTGTTTGCTGTCCCGTCTTCCATGTGAACGCAGCCTTAACCAATCCAGAGCATCAGAGCCAAATCAAGAGCGAGCGAATGGACACACCCCTCCTCCTCTGCCAGCCAATCCGAACAACGAGTGCAACGAGAGCGGCAGCAAAGGAATTAGGAGTTCTCGGAGAACAAGTCAGCCTGTGGAAAGCACCCTTCGCCTCCCATTCCCCTTTTGTTTACAGCCTCTTGTGGTGGAATGATTGTGATTCTAATGAGACAGGTGAACTCGGAGCTGTGGCGGGGGAGACAAAAGACCCGGCTGGCTTTTCCCCGCCGGAGGCACGGCGGTGGAAAATCTATGCATGGCTCCTTTATGCTACAAACACCATGCTAATCCATCGGAACCCTCTCCTCCCCCCTGACCTATAATAAACGGACAGACTGCTTTATTTGTGTTTCTCTCTCTATCTCTCCCTCTCTCTCTTTCTCTGTGACGCATCAAATATCCCCCCCGGCATCTTCAACAAGCGGAGAATCTGAGCTGGGAACAGGTAACCGTGGTAACAGTACGACGGAGGTGTCCACTCGTCCGCTCGGTACGGGGGCGGGGGGGTTGGGGGGGCAAAGCCAAATTTTGCATCCATTGGCCTGCTTAATTGGATCTGTGCGAATGTGGTGGAGAGCTGAGTGACTGATGGCTTGAGCCGGGGTGAGGAGCATGAGGAAAGAGAGACCAGGAGGAGGGGGAGGAGACACAGAGGAGGAAAGGTGTAGTCAGTCGGCCTGGAGAAAGATGGCTGGGGTTTTGTAAACAAGTTTATTTCTGCTGTAATGTTGGACATTTTTAAATGGGGATCTATGGGGACTGACTAGCTTTGGAGGCAGCCTCAAGTGGTCATTCAAGAAACTGTAGATTTGGGGACTTGTGTTCCTGCTTGCTTTAGACTAAACACTAGTGTTTATTTCTCCATGCAAAAATCTGAAATAGGGGAGTTTCTGTGTGTGTGTGTGTGTGTGTGTGTGTGTGTGTGTGTGTGTGTGAGGTGTTGAAATTAATCATTTAAACGATGCATCGCAATCAGGACATAGACGATTCTGCGTTATTATCATTCGCCGAAGAGAAAACAGTTCTGCAGCTTCACATGAGCATCGCACAGTAACGCTACAGCCAACACACTCATTTGCTAAGAATATGCAAGGAAACAAAATGCTTGTGAAATAAACTTTACTGGCTGACTCCTTTTGATCGTCCGCTCAGAATATGTCCCAAAATTTACGCTAGCATAACAGCTAATCAGCTAGCATTTCTTATCCTTATTACACTTTCTTTAGTGTAATAGCAGACATCCCAACCTGCTGGAAATCATTTCCGGGAGTCTTCATCATCCGTCCGCGATCGTAACTCATAATAATTGAAAAGACAGATCGATTGTGTCATATCATTCTTGCTACATAAGATACCTGTCTGTGATGTTAAACTGCATAATGGTTTTTCCAACCATGCAATAATAATAAGGTATTAGGCGGGGATTGATTCAGGTAGGACAGCGGTGAAGGCCTAGGTGTAAATTACACTGCTCGCCACTGAAACATTACCATTACAAAATAATTGCCACACTCACTCACTCACACACTCAGCCTTTGGCTATGTTATACTATGTTAAACACAAAATGCATCACCAATCTACTGACTAGTAAGACACCACAATTGTGAACAAAAAACTATACTATATTTTACAATACTATACTCTACTGTGCTATACTAACAATTGACCACTATAATATATACAGTATATATTTCTCATTTTGTGAACAAGCTAGGGCTAGGCCTTATCCAAAGGCAATGTGAAGGCCTTACTGTATGTGCACACCACTGCAAATGCAGATAGTTTTTGCGCCATGACTTTAATCTCAGCTGAGTTGAAGTCAATGCAGCGTGGTTCATCTTCTAATTACCTGTCGTGGAAAATAGGACACTTTCCTTAGCGTGGGCCAAACGAGGACCATACTGAGAGAGCAGCGATTCTCGCTCATCTTAGACGTCTTTGTCGGGTCCCTGGCAGGCAATTTATGCCCCTATTGTCCCCCGCTATGAGGCAGTCGGGCGGACATAGCTGGATCTATGCAGTATGTCACAGCCTTTAAAAAACAGCCCTATTTTTAGAGATCTCGGCAGAGCTGTAAAACTTCGCAGGAAGAGCTTCTATTCTCTGTTTGGCGCCATTGCTCCCTGAATGATGATGACAAAATGTCAATATTGAAATCATGATTATTTAACATTGCTCATTGAATTTGAAAATATGTTTAATTTAATTGATTCTGGTTCCAATTCCTATTCTGCTTATCGAATCCAGTTGTTATCAATTCCGATAATTTTGGGAGAAGGAATACAACATATTTTAAGAGGACAATTTCCTAACTTTTCATTTACGCTATAATCAGTGAATTAAAGAGATAGGAAAGAGGTTAAAAGGTGCAGAAATATTCCCAATATATTGCACAGGGATATATTTAATATACATCAACCAAATAAATAATAATAAAAAATAAATAAAAAGTGTGTTAACATTATGACAAAAAAACGCTACATGCAAAGGGCTCAGGGCTGAATAGGCGTGTTCATAATGTCTCCCCACACCCCCTCCCCCTTTCATCTCTAGGCTATTGCTCAACACTCTGAAGTGGTGCAACTCACTCGTCTAGCTAGCTGCAATGACCCGTCTTTCAGCATGTGGATTGGCTCAGTAAAACGGTGTATTTATGAACAGTCAGACAGAAGCACCTGAAGAAACTGCCAAATATCCATGTATAATCCAA
>JAODUK010000134.1:0-14023 GCA_027564635.1 Typhlichthys eigenmanni | reverse complement strand
TATTGATTTTACTGTACAGCACTTTGTGACCACTTCTGTTGTTTGAAAGCGCTTTATAAATAAATTTGATTTGATTTTGATTTGAAGGAGATTGAAGTGTGGACTGGATATTGGACTGGATATTGGACTGCCCCTGGATTACCCCTCATTGATGTTTGCTTCTTTCTGTCTTTCTGATAGCGACCCTGGACCGAAGACTTCCCAATCGCCTCCCGGAATGAACTAACGACTTCCCCAACCAAATACTTGTGTTAAATAAAGTATTTAAACATACCTCTGAGTTGTGTGGTGCATTCCTCCCCCCTACCAGGTGCCACAACATATACTGTACTTTGGACAACGTTGTACCTTTGTTTTGATCTTGTTTCATGCAAGCAATCCAACTTCAGAAAACAACAATCTGGAAGTTTTACAGCCTTTACATTCTTTGTTTACAATCTGGTGTGCTATATAATGATTACCTCAAGCGGTTATGCTAGGCAAACTAAAAAAAAGAATTCCCTTCAACCTATGTGTTGTCCATACAATGTAATCACTCAAGCACAGATGTCATTTAATTACAATAATCTAAAGTTATAGTATGAAACATGGCTTTACATTTAGAATGTTTACATTTTAAAATATGGCATACATTGGACGGCCAAACCAGAGGTTAAAACTGAGTGACCTCTGCATGTGCATGTGTGTATGTGTGTGTGAGAGTGTGTGTTTGTGTGTGTTGGAGTGCACTGCATGGACAGAGGAATGTTGAATAACTGCTGTGAGTTGACTGTTGTCCTGTTTGGAGCAGATGTCAGTGGCTTCCTCACAGATAAACTCCCAAATGGTGTTCCTCTACAGATAACTCCGCCTCACACATGGCTACACAGGACAGGAATGGTTCAAGTACTGTAAATTGCATTGGTCAGATGTGTGTCAAAATACTGAATTGACCAATTGTATTTGTTGACTGTAAAGTCCTGACTTATGACACACGACTATGACATGTCATAATATACAATACATCCAGTGAACTAAGTCGTGTCATTTGAAGTCCTCCAGCACTGGCGTCAGCAAGGTAGAACATTATAATGACTCTACAGTGTTAGTTCACATCATACATAGGTTTTCTTGTTTCCACCACTTGTGCATATCCTTCTCTATTAACATTGAAAACATAATATTTACATTACAGTCTGTGACCAATTTGAGAAAATGTTATAATTCGGCCCACTGAAACTTCCAACAACTTCACACTGTCCACTAGCATAACACAAGAAAGAGTGGAGAGCGAGTGCCCTTAAGTGCCATGTTGGCACTCCGAACAACTGTGAGCTGCAGTCATCCATCATTCCTATTCAGCAGGATTATGTAATAGGTCCTTCTGAATGGCACAGCTACCAGACATCAGGTAACAGATGGCTCATATAGTATCACTCACTGCAAGCTGACACACGCATGCACAGTGACATGAATGCACACTAGAAGCACTGGAAGACAGGTATGACGGCTGTTACTAAGAGAAACCAGCGGCCAATGAACTTGGAGAGAGGAAATGTAAGGAGCCAATCCTGCTGAGGAAAAAAAAAAAAAGTATAAAAAATGTGAATATTCATTTTTTATTCAATGTTATTGTGAGTGTTCATAAAAACATATATTGTGTATACAGAGATTATCTTCAAGAAAGAGGGTTACTAATTACATAATGTTAGTGATATTTAACATAATTATCATATCAATATTAAGACCAAGACAAAAGAGTTAGCCGAAGTAATGCTTTCAAATAGATCTGGTCTTTAAAAAAAAGACTGACTCAAGAAACTGAAGACAATAATGATTTACCCCAGATGATAAAAATGGCAGAACAGAAAACAGAATGGTTTACACCTAGCAGCAGCACCAAATGATTCACTACGGCATGTACATTATGCTGCGGGCGACACTAAGACAATCTCATTGGCTCACATGGTGTCGTACCGTATGCTTTAATAAGTAACAGCTTTGTATTCATTTCTAAAAATGTAATCTGTGTAAATGCAAAGGTGATAAATGGAATGAAAAGACTGCTTTTTAAATGATTAACAGCATGTGGCTTTAACTTCACTTTGACTAGAGCCACGCTTTTCCATGCCATAGTGTATTAGTTCAGAAAATTATAATGATAATCAATAATCATAATGTTAATTTCATAATAATCAATTGCATATTCCGGCTCACAGTCTGATGAATTTACTGTATGGAAACATACTGAAGCACATTGAAGATGAATCTGATCATTCTGCTTTCTCAGACCAAATTATTAATTATTTTCCACAGTGTGTTTGTGGAAAACAATATTCATACATTCAGGTTATATTCAGAACAGCATTTGATTTTTAAGGCAAACACGGAATGTTCCTAGAATTATTATATTCTTTCTGTTCATTGCTGTTAATATATAAAAATGATATAAGAATGATATGAACACATTTTCCCTCTTAAACATATACTGATGCCATATATCCATTATTTAAATACATAATTGGTAAATTATAAATATAAACAGAAAACCATAATGATTCACATAATGCCTGCCAATCAGGAATCAGGTGTTGTCGCTTCCATCACTATACTGTCATGGTTATTGATCCTACAGAGACCGTCATGTTACAGAAGTGGACATGAAGTAACTATGCACACATAACATAAGCCAATTGGAAAGACTGTAACTGGATGCATCTCTCATAGCCGAAATGACACATAGAGTGGATGTAAGAGTGTGTGAAATATTAGTGTCAACAAGAATAGGTTCTTAGTGTGTGTGTGTACGCGTGCATGCGTGTGTGTGTTTGTGTGTGTGTGTGCATGCGTGTGTATGTGCGCACACGTGTGCGTGTGTGTGTCACAGAGTGGATATACGATGGAAGTATCACAAGGCCAACAGCTGCTGGCATGAATAGCAACAGGTGTTGTCAGGCAGACAGGTACACAGTTAGAGTCATACAAATCAATTGCCAGGCTGAGGAATATGTCAGCAAATGGA
The DNA here is from genome assembly GCA_027564635.1 of Typhlichthys eigenmanni. Classification (NCBI taxonomy): domain Eukaryota; kingdom Metazoa; phylum Chordata; class Actinopteri; order Percopsiformes; family Amblyopsidae; genus Typhlichthys; species Typhlichthys eigenmanni. The sequence continues at coordinate 11,022 of JAODUK010000134.1, read as the reverse complement.
CATAATCTAGTAAACGATACAGGTAAATTAAAATGAGCGGTTTGTAACATAAGTGTGATTGCTTTGCCCTAACATTTACACTTACTGTATTGCCATAGCAATCCCACTAATGAAGAGTCATGTGAGCAAGAATATACTGTAAGCAAAATGTCAAGTCACAAGACACAAACAGCTTAGGCATACAGCAGAGACAAATAAGCAGGAAATGAGATCCATAGGGAAACCAATATCAGCAGGTAAACCGATTGAGTTACTAACAGGCTGTCTACATGGTACGGAAAAGGACATTTATTTATAGAATCACTTTGAGTTTCCACGGTAGTTTCCACTATGCCAGCCAGAGTAGATATCTATCAACTCAACTGTAAGCTTATCATTGAACCAATTGGCTAATTCTACTCTGGGCAGAGTAGTTTGCATTATAGAGCTCAAAATGTTTGGTATAAATGAATTGGCCATTTTTTTAGCAGATAAAATAATGCTTACTCAAATAAATAAATTAGGCTTTTTTAGCAGATAAAAAAATGCCTACTCTGTTATTGGGCTACTGTAGCCCAATAACAGAGTAAACTTTTTACTTGACTAATTTTACAAGCGTAGCACACCAATTTAGCACTGACCAAATTAGATTCATCACAACTATTTGCTTTTTAGGGCCACTCCAGTGAAAACAGTAAGGCAAGTCTTATGTGCGTTTGTATGGGCGCCCATGCACACTTGTGTGTGTGTGTGTGTGTGTGTGTGTGTGTGTGTGTGTGTGTGTGCGTGTGTGTATGTGTGTGTGTGTGTGTGTATGCGTGTGTGAGAGAGTGTGTATATGTTGTGTCTGCATATGTGTTAATGAGGTGCTGAAAATGCCAGAGCTCACACAACCATGTCGAATGTACTCCAGAGAACACCGCAGAACACAAACTTGAAAATCACAAAAATACTTAAATCCATAAGAAAAACATATGGGGAGGCAATATTGGGCTTTCCTGGTTTTGATTAACATAAATGTGACTTTAAAATAAACAGCATGGGACTGTAAACCAGATTTTCATACCCTCCAGGGACTTTCCACCTCTGAAAAGAGGTTTTAAGGAATCCATAATGTGGATTAGGTTACAATTAGAACTTCAATAGACCACCTTGTAAGACAATATTTGACATTATAGTAATGTTCTATCTTTCTGTACATCATTTATATGTATGCTTTAAAAATACTGTATGTCATTTTTGTCATCTCTCATATGTAGAACATTTTGCTACACATAAACGCATGCCAGAAGTCAGCTATCTGTGCAGAAGCAACAACGAGGTTTCCATCGGGGACTGCTTACTTATGATGTTGCTAGAGGGACTGTGACTTATTCAAGTATTTTACGAGCCATAAAAAATAATGACATTGACAGTATGTTTTGTTTTGCTTAGCCCTTAACCTATGCTGCCATCTATTGTTGTTGTGCGGTAGTGCATTTCATAATTTTCAATTAACTTGTACTTTTTATAAAATGACGGTGGCGATTAGTTTTCCTTTCCATATTATCTGAATAGATTGATAATGAAATACCTATATCTGCCTCGAAATTTTGTTCTCCCAGGCCATTCAAATGCATCAGTATGTATTGCATTTATTACAGTGAGATAGGCAGCGTGAATAGATATTAGGCTTACACAGAATTACCCAAGCAGCTGGCAAAATAAATGTAATTTAATTTACCCTTCTACTAGTCAAATGTGAATAGTTAATATACATAGAATCAGGTGGGGTGTTTTTGTTCTAGTCGAGTCCAAGTTGTTTCATTGTCATGTAGTACAAATAACTGAAGCAATGTTGGCTATGGTATAAGTAATTCTTATCATAATAAATTACATTATTAAAAGCACGCTGAGGTATGCAAAATATAAAATATAATTATAATTATATTTGTATATATTATATAAAAATGATGTATTATGATTTGGTTATGCATAAGTGTGATTCATATATTACTGGGTGAGTAAAGTGACCAGGGTGCTTGCATACTAAAATATATATAATATACACATAATACACTGCAGTAGGCAGCACACAATATGCCTATTATTATTATTATTATTAGTAGTAGTAGTAGTAGTAGTAGTAGTAGTAGTATTATTATCATCATCATCATCATCATCATACTGGGGAAGACATCTAGTAATTATTTCAAATGTTGCAGTTTTCAAACAGATTTTACAACAGTAAATAACACTGCACTGAATACCGTTGTGAAAATGTGCATTAGGCTGGTTTGATCAATTACACTACATGTGAAATTAGAAGTATACACATGAATACATATTTGTTCTGAAGAGATGTAAAACATAGCAAAATACACAAGTGGCGAGACTGGATTACTACCTACTATTACAACAGATGTGGACCTTTTTCCAATATTGTTGAGATACTGGCAGATGTCTCAACATTGCATATATAAAACATGCCTGTAGTGTACTTGATGGCACAAAGGCTTCTGAAAACATGAGCCATACAACACTGTTGTCATTGCACAGTTTGGGGGATATATACACTATATTCATTCATACGGATAAAAAAAAGGGCCAAGATCAATGCTTACAGCATCAAAAAATAAATCAATAAATAATGATTAAAAATTTTACTTAATATAAAGTATAAGGAGGACAGAAAGCAGGAAATGAAGAAAGAAACAGTAAGTGGACCAGGGATAGTGGTGTGGCTGACAGTTGCTGTTACCAGTCCAAAGGAAGATGGCCACAGACAGGAGGGAATATACTTATCTGCCAATGGCGTGAAATTTAAGAGGGTACCCCTTTCACACTTGCACAGCTTGAGAATCACACACACGGACACAGTGGGGAAAACACGTTAGCCAAAACAAACAGCCACATGCGTCACATAAGCTATACGCATGTTTAAATATACACATTGGCCTACATGTATTTATAGGTCTACACACACGCTGTCCTCTTTAAAGTTAATCGGCGTCTTGACATTTCACGTCAGCCATACGCACTTGGTTTCATGCGTGAAGACAAAAGGTAAGGAGGGCATAGGCCTACACTATTTTATTACTACACAACCCTCTCTCTCTGTGTTGTATACTATTTATTAATGATTACAATTCCACAGTTTATTAAAATATAGTTGTTATTACTATGACTGAAAAAATGATAAGCAGGCACGTAGTGTTTAAGCATAACATGTGTTTTTACTAAATAACTGGGCTGCAACTTCCTTTGCTCATGTGTCATTTACATTGTTATAATGCACTGTATAGCTTTGCTACATTTAGATTTGACATCGTTGACTGTCATCGAAAATTCAGCACAAAAGCTATTTTGAAAAGTATTTACAATTTATTGTATCAAAAAGTTTGTAGAAAACTTAAATCAGGGGCGGGATTACACGGTGCGCTACTCAGTTCTAGCCAATCAGGATACATAGGCCTAACGTTAAGCAGTCATTGGATGCTAGGGAAGTGCTGCTATGGGTGGGGTGTACACGAACAGTATACGTTATGCAGTCAATCTCTCCGCTAGCCTATGTCAAACTCAGTCTTTAGTTAGGCGCAATAAATGGATTTGCCGATAATCATCTAACCTGAGATTTTGCCTATATTAACGCCAGTGTGTATCTCCTATCAATATTTGCGCCTTGCGATGAGATTAGAAATGATAGTTGTTTACCAAATATGTCCATTGCTTTTTCAGCAAGAAGCAGCTTTTACACACCGTGGTTCACATTATTATGATGGAATAGCCTATCCTACGTCTCAAATGAGAACAGAATATAATGCTAAAATGTTCCTTATTGGGACTGTACCTGAAACTACTGCAATGATGGAACAACATAGCTGGTAGCCTCAATATCGTACGTGAGTGACTTAAAACTAGAAGGTTATACAAAAGTACATTATTGCCGGTTTGCTATTGATATTACCCACTATATTTTTTAGACCACTATCATGCCAAGGGACGATCAACAACCACGCCAGAGGAACAAGACTAAGAAGGCTCGCTCTAAGGGGAAAGGGAAAAGCCCTGGCTTCAGTCCCAGTGCCCGCCTAGTAAGAGACGCGTTAGACGGGGAGGATGATCTCATCCTCAGCCCTCTCCTCCAGCCTCCGCCTAAGAGACCGGTGGAGGAGAAGCCTAAAGTGTCTATTGCAAAGATAGAGGAGGAGTCTGCCTTTGCCGTCTGCGTCCAAGTGCTATTTCCCTACCTATTGGCTGGAATGGGTATGGTCATGGCTGGCATGGTTTTGGACAGTGTGCAGGTAGGATATAGTTTGTTGGTGTTTAGCCTAGGCCTACACCGGTGCACTAAACACCTTACATAGGCTACTATTTAAATAATTATGTTTCTGAACCCTTTCTCCATATACAGTATTCGTCAAAAAAACGGGGTCTGAACTTCATGCTATAGTCACAATTATACACAATCACACAATCATTAACATTCGTGTGCCATTTTGTTTCTCATAACCCCAATATAAGAAAGTTGGAACAGTATGAAAAATGCAAATAAAAACAAAATAGGAGTAATTTGTAAATCACACAACTTAAACTAAACAGTTTCCAACCCATTTTAAAACAGTTGTTTGTTTACAACTGTATAATATCATACTTCCTTTATTCATTGAAGTTCACAATTGTACAAGGCATACCTTGTCATATTGTGTGGTGCATTATGGGTCCATAATGGCTCATAAGCAAGGCCTCATAGCAAGAAGGTCCCGGGTTTGAACCCTGGGCGTCCCCGCCTTTCTGTGTGGAGTTTGCATGTTCTCCCTGTGTCTGCGTGGGTTTCCTCCGGGTGCTCCGGTTTCCCCCACAATCAAAAAACACGTTAGGTTCACTCTCCAGTCAGTGCCATCAGACCATTGACACTGCAAACAGTCTGCACAGCGGCTGCCCACTGCTCCCTTGAGGGATGGGTTAAATGCAGAGGATGAATTTCACTACATGTACTGTATGTGTTTGTGACAATAAAAGCACCTTCACTTCCTAATGTAGGCTACCCATAATGCCACATATTCTAAATCAGCAAACAGTTTTATACTGGAAAAAGGACTTGTATCTTTTATTTAATGGTTCCCTCACAGAAAGTTACTATTGTCATTGAAACTGACAAGACACTAAAACAGATTGAAATATGCTTTTTTTTTTTATTCAAAAAAGTACTTAAAATTTACAATTTGGACCACAAAGCACACTTCCACTGTGCCACTGTCCAGCTCATCTGAAATTAAGTCAATATTGAGTTTTGGAGGGGAAAAAACACAGCTATAATGTTCTCCAAGCTAAAGAGAAAAAGTACTATCCAAGCTTCACCAACAATAACGCAAGAATCAATCTATCCAGACTTCAAGTAATGTGCTTTTGGCCTTATCAGTAGTGGGTCGGACTGTGCGTTTTCCTTTGTGTTAATGATCACGCAGCGTTTGTAGCCTTTGGTAAGGGTAATTGTTGCTATCAAAAGGTTCTGCCAGTTACTCAAAACAAAGGTCACATACTTACCCGACATGGATTGTGACGTGTTCAATATGACCCTCTGCAATGCAACTTTGGTGTCTTTCCACAGGTGCTTGTCTATTATTGTGACTTTAATGAACATAATACCGCATTGTATTAGAAACTAATCTGCAAATCCAGATCATTCCAAAGGGTTAGCAAACTACTTTACTTTGCACCACCAGCTAATTTATATACAGTATTACCGTTACAGTGTTAGTGAACCTGGTTTATTTCTTTCACCTCTGTCTGTCTGCTGTTGCAGTTTTGTGTCCCTTTCACTTAGCTTGGCAGCCAGCAGTGCTGAATTCTCTCTCTCTCTCTCTCTCTCTCTCTCTCTCTCTCTCTCTCTCTCTCTCTCTCTCTCTCTCAAGCTCACACAATGCCTGTCCTCATGTCACCCTTTTCTTGTCCTTCTCACTGGGTCTCCTCTTGATGTGTGCTCTATTCCATTCCTCCCCCTACAGCTTCATAGCCCCGTGTCTGGGCTGGGCATCAGTGCATTCAGCAAAACACCGGGGATAGATAAGGACACCCTAGAGGCATGTCTCCAAACACCCAGGACGCACAATACCAAGGATGCTATCAGTAGCTGTGTGGATATGTAGCCTAGTAAAACCATCCTGATTTTACATTTCCATCTGGCAGCTCTCAATGCAAAACATTGTCAGGTGGTTACAGTTCTAAGCATCTCCCGGTCAGTGTCTAGCTGGGTAGTTTCAGTTGGTGCCTACAGTCAATGCAACAATGGCCCCCAATGCAGAGCGGTGAAACAATAATAGCCTATTTTGAATCAAGCCGTTTCTAAATTTAAACGGCAACAGCGAAATGCACTGCACTAGCCTAGGAGTAGCTATAAGCATTTTAGGAGAGCAGGGGACATAGTTTCACATCGCTTCCAGTTTCCCAGACGTAGTTTCACATTCATTATTATTATATTATATTTGCTAAAGTTTTCCGACAAGCGTGTGCCGCCATTATGGATAGGTTGAGGACGGTCAAAATTTGAAGGTTTGTCACATACATCAGTTTTACAGATTTTGGATAGGTTAAACAGCCTCCTTGTTACATTCATTTAAAGAAAACAATGTCTTTGTAACCCACCCGCGACAGCCATTTAATTGACAACCAAGATCGATTGAAAATCAGACTACTCCTATTTTGAGTGAAAATCATCCGATTCCGATCTACTTTCAATCTACCGGTGCATCCCTAGAAATAATCTTATGAGGCTTTCCCTCCTTGTGGAGGAGGTCGATGACTTTCTTCTGCACAACTGTCAAGTCAGCAGTTTTCCTCATGATTGTGAAACCTACTGAACTGGACTGAGACTATTTACAGTCTACAATATTGCACTATTTCACAATATTCTACATTTCTGAGATACTGGATTTGGGATTTTCATCAAGATTAAAACAAATACAGGCTTGAACTATTTCACTTGTGTAATTAATCCACAATATATGAGTTTCACTTTGTCAATTGAATTATTGAAATAACTTTTCCACAGGCGCCTGTATAGGCGGGAATTTTACTTATACCAACCATGCACGTGTGAAATTTTATATTTATAGGATAACACATATTTTTTAGTGTTTTAACATTATACAATATAATAGATCCAAATACAACCTACTAGTTATTTTTTCAGTATAGTTTTGTGTAACTTGTGCATGTTTGGTTTGTGTAGCTGCAGGGTAAGTTGCACATTGGTGTGTGTGTGTGTGTGTGTGTGCGTGCGTGCGTGTGCGTGTGTGTGTGTGTGTGTGTGTGTGTGTGTTGCTCAATTGCATGGTTCACTGCAAAATCCACAAGCTCCAAAGTCCAAGCTTCTTAAATGCAGCGCAGTTTGTCATACTGTTCCTAATTTGAGAATATCACATTAGGAAAGAATTAGCATCCATCACGTTATGACAGGCCTGGCTTGTCATAACGCTGGGGCTTTGACACAAACAGCAGATACCGTGCACGTTGTTGAGTCACGACTAAGAGAAAGTAAAGGGAGAATGAGAGATACAAAGAAAGATTTAGAGAGAATGAGAGGGAAGTCACGCAGCAGCGAATAGAGGTTGGAGGGGGTTGTGGGATAGCTCGAGAGGTACAAACGCAGCAAAAAATCGAGTGTGGGAGCCTTTAGCAGCAGCTAAGCTAGTCGCCTCCCCTCCTCAATGAGTTTGTATGTTAGCCGACACAGACAGCCCTCCCCCTATCCCAGCTACGTCACGGTAGAGCAGAGAAGCACTGGAGTCCCCCCAGTGCTGGAGAGAGACAAGAGACCTGGGAGAGCCTGCCGGATGCTGACTGCTGCATCATTACAATTGACTTATTATATACAGACTTCTGCCGAGGAGATTCAGGCTGCCTCTTGTCAACTTGGAGTTGCACTCTTGGAGCATTTGTCTATCTCTGTCAGACGTCTGAAGACATCCAAGGCCTCATGGAGAGTGCTACCTTGAATATACAGTACAGTTCAGTGGAGGAGCCAAATTCTTTTTTTTTGTTGTTGTTGTTGATAGTTTTTAGTGACCAGAATGACATGAAACAATGCTATTTCAGGCGAGTTAACTTGGGTTATGGCCTGGATCAATGAAATATATTTTGAAGAAATATTTTCTTTCAAGTTATAGCTTTCTCACCTTGATAAATGACCTCTTTATTTTATTGCTGTATATCTTAAACCTGTGTCTGTAGCTGTCAGAAGAGTATCAGCCTTGCTTTCATTGAAGACTATTTTCACTTGACCTGCTGAGATGAAGGTTAAATGTTAAATTCTAATTATGTTTGCACGTGTCTGCTCTGTCACTTAAGGGAATAGCTACGCGGGAGTACGAGGAGCTACTTGTGAGAACATTGTGACCTGTGAAAAAGAGAGTGCACTGTTTAAGTGCCCTGTTGGTCGGAACAAATGGACACAGGCCAAAAATGTCATGCTGCGATGACCTCGCGTTTATTTAGAAACAGAAAATATTTTGGGCTGTTATATCATTGTATAATCTACCTCCTTTCCACTTGTGGAAACTGGCGACAAAAATGCTATACATTAATGCTAGGCCAATGTAATCTTGAATTGTTCTACTTTAAGGGGCTGATATTGAGACAGATTTGTTCGTCACCACAAGAAATAGCAATAATCTCAAATTGAACTTCAAATTCTTCTTCTTTCTTTTTAATCAGGGACCAAGCACAAAGCCTTCTCTGTCAGTTCATGAAGTGATTGTTGGGAACATGTTTTTTATAGTGAATGACCAGAACATTGGTTTGTGCCAGTAGTTATCAAGCCAATTCTCGTCATCGCTATACATCGCTATACCTTCGCACTTATCTCCAGGAACTCCTGAGGTTATACTTAACCAGCCATGGGCTAAATAGACCTTGTGACGGCTTAAGAAACACTTCACTCAACATGACAGTGACCCGTTTAGAGTTGGAGCTGCGCTACCAAGACCAGAAGTTACGTGGTGTCACTTGGAAGTTGACCCGCTCAGAACATGGCTTTCTTCCAGAGGCTTCCTGGCTCATCGCTGCCCAGGTCATTGTGCCGTTCCTGGTTTCCGGGCTTGGCCTGGTATCTGCTGGTATCGTAATGGACCTCATACAAGTATGATTGATAAAGAAAAACACATTTAATAGATTGGATGGAAGATGGATGGATGATGCATCAACCTCTTACACATTTACTTGATGGTAAAAATATGATGGATGCACAGCATGCCGAAACAAATTTTGGCTACTGACAAAAGAATACAGATATTGTGTGCAAGATTCACTTGAATGTAAATTTAATTTTAATTCATGTTAATGTAAACATGAACTTTTATTCAAGATAGATGCTAACAGGATATATCATGGTCATTTATTCTGACAAAGTTTCAAGTCTAATTTCTTCCATTGCTATAATACAAAACCAGTTACAGCCTTAATATTAAATAAATACAGAGTATTATATACGAGTTGATACTTTTAGTAGTAACCGTTTTAAAAGTGAGGAATCAAATATTAATAACACTCCATCCCAGTGTGACAGCATTTCAGCAGAGCTCATGTCACCATCTGATGAAATAGCTTGTAACAATTTCTCCAATGGGCATTTGTCAAAATGGCTGTATGCCCTCTACGTGCATCTGTGGTGGATAGTGTCCGATTTTGTGGAAGGACAATGTCCCCGCCGGCAATTGGCTGCTCAAGTCAGACATCCACCTCTCCCATCCACCCAAATTAGATTAAGAGAGAGGATAGCCTAGTGATACAACAGAACAGCTAACTCAATAATGGATTGGAGAATAGAGAGGAAGAAACATTTTGCAGTATGCTAGTACACTTTTCTCTCATGAACTGGTAGAGACAGAGAGCAAGATAGAGAAATATACTGTAACCAGCCTAAATGCGCGAAATATGCTGACATGTTTATTGGACATAGCCTACAGTTGATATTATTTTAAAAACTATTGTGAAAAATGCACAAATTACATGCTATATCATATTCACCACATGTTTAGTCTTAATTCTTAAATAAAGTAGGCTAGGTTTATTTAGAAACGGTTAATACATTTATATTTTAGTTTGTCTAAGTGGTTTCTTCACTGTTGTGTTCTCGTGGTTACCTCAAAACGAGACGCATCTGTTCCACGACTCTCGGCAGTAGATTTGCCTTTCACATGAGAGTCGGGCGGCAGGGTGCGGGACGGAGAGCGGGATGCCGCTTTCCGTGTAAAAAACCCTTAAAACCACAGTAAAATACTGTACAGTATGATGCTTGTGGCCACAAAACTGGTCTTGTTTGGAGATCCATGTAGCCTATGTTAGCCATAACCCTATGACCTATATCTTAAAGGATAAAAAACAGCGAACTTCAACTAGCACTGAGAAGCAAATAAAATAGAAAAAGAATGCATTGTTCACTATAAGCATTACTTATGTGTGCCTGAAACAACAATGTTCTGTAGCAGTTAGGCCTATTCATGCGCTGGTGCCAGTTGGCTTGGACTCTGGCCGGTCACGTGAATGCTTTAGTAGTTCAGCAGCACGGACAGAAGTGGGTCACATCCCAAGATAGCTCCGTAATATGACAGGCGTCAGCAAAGTCTGCCAGTCCAAAACTGAGAACAGTGGGTTAAAATAGATACCCCCCCATTCCTTTTATCCACAAACCAACGTTAACACTGGAAAGATACCAGTTTTGCTTCTTCATCGCTTGGCATCCTTGCCTGTGTGTACAGATGTTGGGGTGGGAGGGTGCCATAAAACCAGTGAAGTTTGTATGGTACAACATCTATACCGGTAGTAGTGATTGTAGTGATCCTACATACGAGTTTTGGATGTTTTTCATAATTCATATTTCACAATTATATGGAATAAAAGGGGCACCACTACGTTTATATGAGTCTATTTAAACTCCTATAGGCCGTTAGTCACCTTTATGATTATTACTAAATGAATAGTATTTAAAATTATGCTCGTTATCAAAATCAATCCTAAATCTGAATTTATGAATTCTTTACGATAATAGGGACCCAAGTTTCTGTT
>JAODUK010000133.1:0-14025 GCA_027564635.1 Typhlichthys eigenmanni | reverse complement strand
TATATATATATATATATATATATATATATATATATATTTTTTTTTTTTTTTTTTTTTTAATGATTATTTGCATGGTTTATTCAATGCTTCCTTGCTTGCAATTGAGGGGGTATGCAAACTGTAATTTTTTTGGGCCGTCATGACCTTAAATGTTTTAAGACCAATGTTGTTGTCTGCCTAGTGGAAGTGATGAATTTTGTACCGGATATATCTCAAGAAATGTTTTTCTCTTCCAGCACACTGAAGATAAAACTCAAACAAAACAAAACACAAAGCAAAAACTGTTTGTGTGAAATGACTGTTTGCTCATGGCACAATATTCCCCTCTTATCGATTTATTGTCAGATAAGGAAGTCTAATGATTGTGCATGTTGGGCAAAATGTTATGTTTAGTAGCTGTGATGAATAATGCAATTAAATTAAATTATACACTGTAGCTATGGCAGATCCCCCCCCCCACACACATGGAACAATATGGCATATCATGAAAAGGAGCAGTCCGGATTAAATGATCAGCAATTGTTGTTTCATCTTGTGGAAAGTCAAACAGTCTTTACAGGCAGAGTGAAGAACATTAATAAAGATGTCTTCAAGGGGATGTTTACTGTAGCACAGATCATTAGCTGGGTTGGTACATTTCAAGCTTATTTAGTGATACCAGACATGGGAGATGTCACAAAATGAAAATGGGTACTCATTAGGGATGCAAGCCATTTGCAGAAGTGTACGTCCTGCTGACTTCAACAGCTCTAGAATGCACATGGCTTCATTGTTCTAATGAGGATTACTTCTGCTTCCCAATCTTCCCAATGCTACCATATTAACAGATTGCTTTCAAGCCCCCCCCCCACCACCACCACCACCCCACCCCTTTTCCCCCATCCCCATTAAGTACAACTCCATCAGACGGAATGATTAAACATTGCCAGGGGAATCGTGCATGATGGGGTGCTAGCTGTGTTGTCTATTCGGCAAGCAGATAAGCAGGTTGGGAATCTAACTGGGGACTTAATAGCATCTAGGCAGCTTAACTACCAGCTAAAGAACAGTCATTGATAAACACAGTGTAATCTCAATATTCCAAGTTCTTTTGCAGCTGTTGCCAACAAGCCTTTATTGATACTACTGTATACACTGCATTAACATGTAGAAATACCTTGGTTTTATACTGTAGCTAGTAGCAACATCCTTTCATTCATCACTTTGCAATGGGGAACATTTGAACAAATCGGTCCTGACTAGAACAGTGTTGTAAGCATTTTTCTACGGCTAGTGTGCAGCCAGGTAAAATGGCATATGGCAGGGAAGCGTAAGGAATGTTCTGTAAATCACACTTAGGTGAACACAATCTTTGCCTTCCCTTTCAGGTTAAATAAATAATAAAACTCTGCCAAAGAAAACCACTAGGATTGCCCGTGACAAATGCCTTTTAGTTCCATTTACATTGAATGTGTTTTTTTTTTTTGTTTTTTTTTTAAGGCTGTGATATACTGGTGAACTGAAAACACAGAGCCACTACAGTAGCAGAGTTCTAACAGGACAAAAAGATCTAATGAAATAAAATTACAAATGGAGAACAATTTCTTAACATCATAAATAACATGCAATTAAGAATTGTCCCAACCCCAACTGCTATCGTGCATACTTACAGTATACTTGCACCAGTGAATGACTATTAACAAAAACAACAATGTACGTTTGAAGATAATAGTTGAAGAGTGAGCTGAGAAATAGAGAGAGAGTGGGAGAGAGAGAGAGAGAGAGAGAGAGAGAGAGAGAGAGAGAGAGAGAGAGGGAGAGGGAGAGGGAGTCTGTTTGCCCTACAGTATACATGTTGCATATTTTTCTGCTGGCTGTAAATGGCTGTGAAAAGATGAGGCCTACTAATGGGGTGAAATAGGCTTGCATCATTATCAGCATTGACATTTAAATGTGACCATATAGCCATAGAGTAAAATTGAGCTTTTATGCTATTTGTACAATCTCTAAGAGGCTTACATCATGAGGACTGTCAACGGTGCTTTCAAAACCATTAGGTTTGGTAGAGTAAAGATGGCTGTCAGATAGATTGTCATTTTACAGCCATTTAAAGCCTTGTGTGTCATCAACACGCTATATAGCACTTTTGGCCCCAATTTAAAACAGAAGTGCCTTGTGCCCAACACAATATCAAGCTTGTTAGTAATTATCTTTAACAACCATACTACAGTTCTCTGCTTAACCTCAGTTACCCTTAAGAATAGATATACTAATTGAAAATGTACTTATCATGATGGTATGAATAAAGACTTGCTATCACAGCCTTAGTGGAAGACATACAGTATACCGGTACATAATGTATTATCCACACATCTAAATAGTTATATTTCAAACAACTATTACCATTGTGGGAAATATTTAGTTTCCATTTTGACTTACACGGGAGCATTAGGCCTGCGTAAAAAAAAATCCAAACGTCAAAAAACGGTACATGTCACGGCAGCGCCAGCCTAGGCGTTCTGCTGCCCTATAGGCAAGACAGAAATTGCCGCTTTGGCAATATCGACACTGTAAAATAATCTTTATCTTATGTCAATGACCCAGTAATAGTCAGCTGATAGCCTACACATTTGTCAAATTCACCAATCTCCTCTCATTCCGCTAGCTTACCCTTCTATTGGCGTACTGAAAAAATTATCCGGTAGCCTACTTCTGTACAGGCCTGGCTATATATGTAAATAGGAATGTAAGGTGGCAAAACACCACTCACGACAACAAAGCTACGTGGTATTGGCTTTGTGATGCATTTCAATGTGTGGGACTGCCGTCGTCCCTGTCCAATGGTCTCGCCTGTCTTCCTGTATTTAAGCCCTTGTGTTTCTCTTGTCCTTGTTGGTCATTGTTCAAGGTGTGTATCCTGCCTGCTTGTATCCATGTTGAAAATAAACCTTTGAAACATTTTGCTATTGTATTTGCTCAGCGCCAGAATATACAGTAAATGTGTTTGTCAGCGTTGATGATGATAAAATCATGCTACCACTGTTCAGTCCTCTAAACTGTATTTGGTGTTTCATTGGTTTGATTAGGTGACTCAGTTTGCAGAAATATATATGCATTGCATTTTGGCCACTATGGATACAGCAGAAACATCAGGTCTACATCTGGTTAAGTACAGTAAACCTGGTTAAAGTTGATAATTAATTAGCAATCTAATCATATGAATGTCGATCTCCTCTCTGATGAACAAGTAGGCTAAAATATGTAGGGCCAATAATGGAAAAAGATATGGAAGGGACTAACCTATTAAGCAACTGGAACAGCCTCTAGTCATTGGGCAAAAACATAAAAAGAGATGCATTTTGAGTAATTCAGTTAATATCTAAATGGGCTTCTTAACTTTTTGTTCAAGCTATCTCATTTTGCAGGATCATGCATTGGAAGTGAAGATGTTGAGAGTATACTTTAACACGTTGCTTTGAAGGATGTGTCATGATGATAGAGTAGCTGTCTTTCATCTTGGCTGCTATTGGGATAAAATCCAACATAGGGTCATGGATACGTTTTCTATTTTAGTGTTGAAAAGGATGGCTGGCACTACTTTACCCAACCAAAATTATGATTTTCAACATGTGGCTCAGAAGAAGTCAAATGGATCGCTAGCAAAACACAGATCCTTCTAGAGCAATTCAAGTTCACCACATTCCATACTAACTGGACTAAATGTAATTGTGTGCGTGTGTGTTTGTGTGTGCATGTGTGTGTGCGTGTGTGTGCGTGTGTGTGTTTGTGTGTGTGCACGCGTATGTGTGTGTGATGAACATATGGTAATATAAGAGTGGTCTAATCTCCCACAAATATTCAACCTTGCTGTCCACCATCAATTTCAGCTGTTGTCTTTATTGTAACAATATTGCACCAATAGTTACCCACTGAGCGATATACAGTATTCATATAGCCTCATAGTTTGATTGTTTGAATTTTGCGTACTGAAAGTAAATGAGCACTTTAATTAGGAAATCTTATCAAGTGAATTTCACTTACTGAACTGGCAGCCAGATTAGCTTGTTTTAAGCATAATATATTTGCATATATATTTGAAATGGCATTTTTTGCAGTGCAATTCTAATATTAATAATTTCTCTAAACACTGTACACAGGAGTTCACATGTCCACACAGCTCTTAACTGTGCCATAAATCGGCGATATGGTATAAAACCTGTTTCAGACAAATATCTTAAAAAATGTGTCCTTAATACGGTATTCATTGATAGACAATGATGTCAGCTCCAGATTAATAAAGGACTTAAAGCTAGTCAGCTATTACAAGCTAATTGTAAGATAATACACATTTAGTCATATTCACCAAATATGTCTGAGCATTTTGCTATTTTATCACCCTCTGTGCGTGTTGAAAAAATAATCTGATACTTCTACACAGCCCTGGGTCCGTAAATAGGAATATAAACAAAGTGGCGAACATCACTCAGATCAACAAAGCCGTAGTCGTACTCTTTGCTTCACAATGTGCTTCGATGTGTAGGGCACCGCAGAATATTATTGTTTTGATTTTAGCTCTGTGTTCTTTAAAAACAAAGCAGAAAAATCCCTGTTTTATAATGTATCCTGTTGGCACATGGTACTGTATAAATTACACCTTATTTTAATGTGAGTTTGATCACACAATATCAACTTATATTATAGATATCAAAACTATAAACCCCAGACTGCAAAGCCAATGCTTCTCACAAAGGCTCGACTGTCCAAATAAATATTGGAATACTATGACCTCTGTCATATCAGCCTCACAAGTATTATGTGTTTTATCCACTATCTACTAGCTGTCTAGGCACACACCGACAGCTGCCATTGCAGTCTGGACTTGTTTGGATTCTAAAACAAACTTTTAGTACGAAATATCTTCAGATCCACTCAAATCACCGTAAGTCTTCCAGGGTGAAAAGCAGGGGATGTGGTGGCTCTAAGCTTTTACAACTCAAAGTCCTCTAAGTCTCCTCTGATCCCATCAATTAGGCTGCGGGCTTTATGGAGGACCTCTGCCTTTGGTCCTTTACACACTAAAGCCCACCTTTACTAGCTGTCTTCATCACATACTCACAGTTTTTCATGGCTCAGTTTTATAATACACCCCGTAATGTATAGGATCAGTACGGTAGCAACTAATGTTTACTCTTCTTTAGAATAAAGCCAGCATGGAGAAGGGCATGTACTGTACAGGCATTCCTTTGAAATCTTGTTCATTTATAACAACAATGATCTCTACCTTTGTTTAGATATTATAATATAGGGCCATACTGTAATATATAGAAATAATGTAATTTTTAGGGTTCTCTGACAGAATAATGCAAACAGTCATTGTGGTGTAATCCAGGATGCTCCTTCCCTGCTCCATCCCCAAACAAGCTACAGTATTGGCTTCAGAATTGCATAATTTGCTGCCAGGTCCAGCATTAGCACACAGGATCATACCTACTGTCATTTAAATCAAATTGGCTGCCAGCAGATTCTGCTCATGATCTTGTTTGAATAATTGCAGCATTGCTAGAGATAATAATAATGTTTCTCTCTCTGATTCTGCAGATAGTTAAGGTGTTTATTTTACTGTGGACTCTGGGAAAAGCCTATGCACAAATCTTATTTTAGGTTTGGGCATATACAATATTGTGTGAGTAAATTGAAAGACGTTTAATTACAGATACTTCTATCATATACATTTAATTCAAAATTAACAGATGTTTTATATAGTCAGTAATTCTGGAGAAAGATTGTTATTTGAACACTCCACCCCACATTTGAAACACATTGCGAAGGCTGGGATATTGTTGTGTGGTGCGGTCTGCACCACTTTGCATTCCCATTTACAGAGCCAGAGTTGTGTAGACACACCATATTATTTGTTCAACATGCACAGAACGGGAAGCTAGCAGACCGTGAGTAGATATTTGCTGAATTTGAGAACATTGTTAATAGATTACAATCGCTGACTATACCTTTAAATGCACAAATTTGTTATTTTAAAAATATTGTATCTCTAGATTATTAACATTTGACTGCATTAAGTATGCTATAGCTTTTCTCATGTATGTACTGTATTGTATAAGAACAAGTGACTCATTCATCCATTCACGGAGAACAGGGAATCTCGGCCATGAATGATTTAAGATGGGTTTGGAAAACCGGAAATGCTACTGAATGACTTGAATAACATCAAAATATTTTAAATCAGTCACCACCAAACTTATTAACCGCCGCATTAATGTTGCCAAAGAATTTGTCCACACATTGTTTTGTCCATAAGTGGACGAGACCTTAAACATGGGACGAGCCCTTTTTTCCAGAATATTGCTTCAGTCCATTAGTCTCTGCTTAAGTTGAATACACTGCTAAAGTTCCAAAGTGCAGTTGTCTTGCTTTCGTTGCACCTCGAGGCAATCTCTGAACTAAAAAAGCAAGTGAAGTACACATAAATGTTGTATCTTTCTACCTCACATATCTAGGATAATGTAGAATTATTGCACTTGTCACTCAAGAGATCCAGCTTTGACTGAGGACAAAGGACAATTCTCATAGTATGTTGTCCATGAACAAGCATTGAGAGAGTGAAAACAAGTACGAGCACGCCTTTGTGTCTTTGTCACGTGCTTTCATGAGCCCATTCTTAAAATCCTATTAGGGCAGCACCTTCTGTTATATGCCATCATTACTGTTAAGAAATGGCCCCCGAAAAAGCTAGGATCAACCTCTAAATAAATTATTTCTCCAACACAAATCTCACTACCCTGGGGTTTGTGTGATTTAATAGCTCTACGGATAGATATATTATTTTCTACCCTGTAACAGCTAGCAGCCATGCAGTATGTTATTCATATACTGCATGTTGTAAGACAGGGCATAATAAAGAATGGTGTTAAATGCAGTCCTCACAGCACACTCTACTTTTACAGGTTAAAGGGTCTTTCTGAAGCTTTAACAATGCTAAACTGTAAGATCCTGTGAGCAAAACATGAACTTGTGCAGAGTCGATGAGTAAATGAGTAAAATAAATATTTAACAACAATATAGAAACACACTCAACCAGAGAAAAAATATATTTATGTTTCATAACATAATTGAAAACAAAATAACAGTAACAGTAACGCATCATGATACGATATTATTGCATACTTTAGAAAAAATGCTATCTGACTTCAAAACCCACAACCTACTGTCTTCAAACCAAATGGTTTGAACATGGTAACATGTTTCCTTAGCTTTATAGTGGGATGTTATCATTTTAGATGTGTTGTTTCACTAGCACTCTTATGTGGCCATTTTAAGATTTTAGTTCCCATGAGAACAGAAGGCAACCTTAATTATCATATCATTATCCATAGCATTCACTACAGCTCAGGGTACAGAATTGTAGTACTATTTATATGAAGGTATATCTAACCTATTACCCATTTTTAGACAGGTATTTGCTAATAATGTTTGTGTGTGTGCCAAATGTGTATGTGTGTGTGTGCGTGTGTGTGTGTATGTATGTATATATGTGTGTGTGTGCCTGTGTGTACAGTATGTGTGTGTATGTATGTATGTACAGTGTGTGTGCGCGTGCGTGCGTGCATATGTGTGAATGTACAGCATGTGCGTGTGTGTATGTACAGGTATGTTTGCCCTGTGTGATGTTGTGGTGTGATGTCAATCTTTCTTATAATTTACTCTTGATCTTCATCACTCTACGTCTAAATGAGTCTAAATCACTATGATGTGAAATCAGAGGGGTCATCTGTTTACTGGTATAGCTCAAACATAATTTACATTCTGGGGATACAATGTTATATACTCAATAAATGAAAGCTGTAGAACCACAGAAACAAGTTACAAGCAATGTGCTTTCCTACAGTTGGCAAACCATATAAATCACTTGCATGTTATTAAAGTAAACTTTTTTTTAAACTGTGGTATCACAGTATAACCTTTATTTTGCCTTGGCTATCTGACACACATTAACTTCTAGGAAGGCCCTGCATTATATAATTACCTCTGCTAGTCAGATAATACACAATATGGGCTGGACCAGTACTGTACAATGTGCTACCACTGATCTGCTCCAATGGAACAGTAGAGGTTAAGTGTTTTTCTGGTGAGCAGAGGGCCAGAGATTGAGATTGCTCACTCGCCAGAACCACTGCTGGCCCTGGATGCTGCAGGAGATTTGAACCAGTGCATGTTTTATCTGAAATTCTACTACTGGCGCAGGTGTTTGTCAAGAAAGTCATCTGTAATTGCCAAAGCTGGTAAAGCAACTGCACTTTCATGTTAGACAACTTTAACTTTTATTTAATTTGTGTTTAGCAGGTTATTTGACAATATAGCATTAAAAGAGCACAATAGAAATACAAATGAACCCTAACTCAATCTTTGAATGTCCCAAACCATTATGTTGTGTTGTACATTTCCATTACATGCTTATTACTAATATACATTATAATAGCCAACCTCAGTGTCAGATTACAGCTATATATTCTCGGTCAAATTAGTTTATCATCCTTGACAGCTAAATGAATAGAAAGTATGACTATTAGCCTATATTTCTCATTACATTGGGTGTTAAGTTAATACACAATCATTTCAAATGGCATAAATGAAGAAACCATCTAGCATTACGCCACAAGGTATTGCGGAAAGAATAAATACATTGGCAGTTATTTAAATTCTAAGCAGTTGCATCAAACAGGCACATCCAGCCATTTCTGTCCCAGTGCTCCTCCACACATCAGAAACCTGAGCAGAGACAGTCAAGTTAGACCCAAAGCTGCTTTCAGAACTCATGGTCACAGTGCTGATGATGTGCATTCAACCCCATATGGTCCTCAAGAACCATATGGGGTGTGATTATGCACCTGTATACATGCACACCTCCTCAAGGGCTAATGCACCCTGACCCCCAAGCACCAAGTGTCAGATAAAATAATCTGATGAAATACTGTAAAATAAAAAGTATGTTTTAAATGTTATTTAATTGTACAGTAATAATAATGTGTGTGTGTGTGTGTGTGTTTGATTGTTTGTGTTAAAATCAAGGTTGAATATATTGCTATTCAGCTAATAGGCCAACAACATATGTTAGGGGTAGTTTGGTGTCTTGGTAAATGTTTATACAAAATCAAGGCTTCAACAGAACAATGAAGCATAAAATATATGTAAAATATGTAAAATAGAATGACTCTGTGTGTTTATGATAATTCAGAACGTTTTATGTTTAGGTTGTTAGCAGGGACCATGCACAAAAGCATTGCACGGCAGTTAGCTTTGAGCTAATTTACATAATGCAATCCTTGGTCAGAAACAAAACACAGCCAAACAGATTCAGACAGGACAACCGCAACATACCATACAAATTGTCCCACAGTAGCCTACATAGCACAAAAAAAGTACTGTGTTGAATAGGCAGTACACAGAATATGTCATGATGCATTGTACTCTAACATAAGAGTTCATATGTAAATATTTAAAAAGTAAACCTAAGACATTATTAAAGTGGGGACTCATTGGAGGGTCAGGTCTGTAATTTAGATTACACATTGTCTTCTATTTCTATGGCGCAATAATTGCCATATTGTTTGGTACTGAAATATATTTAGTCATAATAATCAATACTCTTAAATTATTTTTTTCTTGAGATATGGCAAAATAGTGGAAAATACTTAAAAACTGCCTCCAGTGAAGGTTTCAATTATATAATATCTGATATACAGTACACAGTACAGAATAGACACATCAAAAGTTCCAATATCTGTCTTTACTTAAGTTTCTATTGTTGGCTACATGTTACAGTAAATGTCTATTTCATATATTAGCAATATTGATACTTCCTGTGATTCCAGTGACCTGATAAAATAACACCAAAAATTAGAGAATTATTAACTGTAAATAAATGTCTTTTACTTTGCCATTTTGTGTTCATTCGTTACTAGAGACGTATTTTGCTGTACCTACTCTGAAGGGAATATGTCTGTCAATTTCCTGTGGGAATGTATTTTTGTTACCCTTTGTGTGAAGCATACAGAGCAGCTGCAGGACTGAACCTGCCAAGGACACAGTGCTTGAGTCCTTTGCCTGCTTAATGCCATAGAAGGGGTCACTGAGCAGATAAATGGAGTCATTATGATGACTAATTAAACCAATACTGTCCAAGATTCAAAGTATCACTCTCTCCAATACGTCTGCCACCTTTTCTTTTGTTTGGTATTCTTAGGCCTTTATGAATGGAAAATATGTTAACTATGATGTTTTACACAGGAAAGCATTTATTGAAAATCTAGCCCTTTTGCTGATTTTCATTAACATTATAAATGTTGAAAAGTAATTTTGCCCATATTTCATCTGATAAGGCAGGTCACACCTGCAGAATCACAAGGAGTGACATTACAGGACTGCTTCATTGTAGAGAAATAGTAGTAGTTATATGAATTTTAATATTATGCTCACCCACAGTGTATGTCCTATGCAGCCATTACTGGAGGTGTGAAATTTGCAACGTGACTTTAATGCAGCCCTGGATACTGCTGGAGCATACAACCATAAAAATATGGATGGTTCATAGTTGTTCTGGGCAGCTATTGTAGAATTATAAAGCTTCAATTTCTCATCATTGTTTGAACTGCCAATGTGAATTAATTAAAATTGCTCCTCTGGGCGCTGCAAACCAAGGTTCTCATCCTTTATGGGAGTTATTAACATGAGAGGGAGAGAACTGGTTTAGAGGAAATTACTGCAACTAACTCAGACGAGGCCAGTAACCACAATGCCTTTCATTAGCTTGTTGCTGTTGCAGTAGAGAGGGTTAATGAGGTGGCTCAAGAATTATATTTTAATTTGAATTAAAAACATTTCATAATGGAAAAAAAACACAATGTTTAAGGGTTATCTGAAAGAGTGGATGTTCAGATAATGAATAACTTGCTTTTTACCTAACTAATATGTAATATTCAATATGAAGGTGGCATGTAGTGTCAAATCAAAAATAAAACATAGGAAAACTCAGGAATAATTTGCTAGTATGACATCAGTGATTGGTTTGATTTGAAAGTCTCAATATTACACGAATAATGTTGAACAGCAAATGTTATGTAATTTAAGGCCATTTTAACTTCAAAACATACTGTATACATACATATATTCCTAACTATGGCAACCATGCCAGTATAGTATCCATATACCATACAGTATATGAGCACTCTTTTTTGTTAACTGTTTTGTTGAAGCTTGACATAAAGTAACCTAGGGGGGTTCTCAAGCTTTTCAGCTTGCGACCCCCCATAATAACAGTGCCAGAGACTCGCAAACCCCACTATCGCCAGAGGTGGTAGAAGAATAACAGACATATTATTATTTGATAATATTTTAATATATGCTAGTAGCAGAATACATCAAAGTAATGTATAAACTGTACTACTACTAACACTTATGGCTAAACTATGCCATTTTAATTATTTAAAAATGTTATATCATTTCTGAAAATCATCTTGTGACCCCCTCATATGTGTTTTGCGACCCCCAGGGGGGTCCTGACCACTGAAGTAACCTATATACTATAGTAATACCACCATGCGTGTTACTGAAAATGTTCCACTGACTTTACAAAACTGTAAATCCTGTATCTATAATAACTCCATGTCTATTTTCATAGGGTTCAAGAGAGTGCATGCGCTCTGCTGAATGCTGGCAGGTATTCTCCCAACCAATGAAAACATCTTTCAGACTGCATAGGTAAGTGTAAATACCGCAGCATTTTCGAGCTTTAGTTAATGGCATAGTAGTCAGCCTCTTCTGTCCATTAGCACTACGTCACATAAGCAACTCTGGTAATGAACGTCTAATACATATACTGTACTGCATACCCCTTTAGGCGTGACAGGACTTTCGGGAAATGGTACTGTCAATTTTCATTGGCTGTTAGCTTGTCACTCACAAATATTTAGATCCTTAATTCCGATGCAATGCTACTGCCGTGCTTTATTTACTAATTTAAGTTTAAGCATTAACCATAGCCTACATATTAACATACTTGAAGAGAAGACTTGCAAACAGCCAGAATTAGTCGTTAAGTTGCCCTAATAAATCCTCTGTAATAGTATGTTTGACTTGGTCATTGAATTATGCAGTGGTCGTTGACATACTGTACCTATTTGAATACCTCTCCTGTGAAGTAGGCGGGTCTTGACGCAGTTAACCGGCACTATGTCTCAAACTTGACATAAGTAAAGGCTGGCTCTGCAAGACTAACGGCACAGTAGCATGAGCAAAACTCCTAAGAGGATCACAGAGAATCCATTGTTAATCTGCTGGCCACAATACACATGCCAGGCACCGTCGTAAAGAGAAGACATTTAAAGAAGATGCAATTTCAGACAGCCTCTCCATATACTCCACCAGTTCAGATACTTATGGTATATTTAACTTTAATTTTACAGTCTACATTTATTCTCACAGTTACAGTGTACTGTAAGAATTCAAATAAATGGATGCCAGACTGAATATTGCAGATTATTATTTTTATTTAATAAGACCTTGTGAATGCATCATACAGTACATACAGATAAAGTAGCAGCAGCTAAAATATCCATAATTTTAAATCTATTTACTTTATTTATATTGTTTTGATGTTTTCATAGGCCTATTGGTAACACTGCACTATTATTTCATTACTTTAAAAAAACTAAACATATAAATACTGTACACAGTATATAGTTGGACTGGTAGCTCATTAATATGGATGGCGCACTGCAAGTCTGAACTTATTTAGAACTTATATTAGGTTGCAACATAGAACAGTGGTGTCAAATGTTTATTTGATTAGTGTGTCCTTGCCATACACATAGTGTACGCTACGTCCATCTGCAAAGCCAACTACCTGTTGCGTTAACGGATATATTTTGGTTACTATGCACAGGAAACAATGGAAGGATGTGTTGCGCTTTAAAACTTGGATTTGTTTACAGTATAACATTTAAATCAGTCCATGGTTTAATCGGTAAACTGCAAAACAGATTACAATGGTTGATATTTCATATGAATTATGGTGTTCCCTTTTTTCTCCCCTTTAGTGAATGATGGAAATATAACCTTCCAAACTCACATTTTGTAACCAATATTAAATGAGCTATCCCATTGGATGAGTGTTTACAGTGATAAACTGTGGATCTACAGTATATTAAGCTATAATATGGTTAACTTCATATACTGCACAGGGATGAATCATTTGCTCAGCGGCAACTCTAGCCTTAATTGTGTCCTTAGGCTCCCCCATCCTTATAACATTGCCCCTGCATACTGTAGCATCCTTCCTTTGATATACTTTAACTAAGTAGTGATACAGTATGATAAACTTCTATGTTATAAAACATACTGTATTTTTGTACATTGCAATGTAAAATATAACATTATAGGTTATTATTTTTCGATGTGTTAGTTGCAGCTGTTTAGAAACATACTGCTACAGAAACATAATTTCTGATGTAATTCAACTTGAAACTGATGCTGACCCAGAGACAATATGTGCAGTTTACACATATTTACTGAGACCAAAAAGGCCATAACTGTCACTAAATGAGAGATCTCTTACAGATTGTGTAACATGTTTCGAGTCCACATATATTTAGGAGCTTGGGAGAGTAGCTGAGCAGCGGTTGAGAAATAGTAGTAGAATTGTCCTAGAAATGGCAGCGTTAAGAGAAACTCAAGGAGCATAACATTTGGCTGTCAGTTCATTCCAGGGAACTTCCAAAAGGACAAGCAGAACGCCTAAATCATGAACAGAAAGTCGCTAAAATTAGTAGTAATTATGTTAGTTCACAACCTCTGACACAATAATCAGGGTTTACTGCCATGTTTCCAGTAATTCCTTATGAATGGCACTCACTACTATACATTCTAATCAGAATAGGATTAAACAAACCAACATAAATATAATGCTGGTTTGTGCAGTATTACCTATAGTTACTGTATGTTTACATCAAGCTAACTAACTAACTAACTAAATAT
>JAODUK010000132.1:1753-37694 GCA_027564635.1 Typhlichthys eigenmanni | reverse complement strand
TGCTGGCCTTGCTTCTCCAGCTCCGCACCCATTAGCTGCCGAATGGTATTGTAGTGGCTGTTCAGCCACTGCACCTGCAACTTTTTTTTTTAAAGATTAAGTTTTCAACATTAATCTAACAGGGACATCACACTCCATCTGTGTGTGTTGTAACCTGACCTCTGTTCTTTGTTTTCATAGGCAATATTGTGCTGTGCGCGCGCACGCTCCTGTACGTGTGTGTGGCAATAGTGTACCATGGTTTGTGTTTCCGAAAGGCTGGAAAACCGTTGAGGAAGCGTGCACTCAGTCAAACAGATCTTTGAGTTAAAGCTGCTCGTGGATAACCTGACACGACCTTATGTGTGTCTGATAGACACATTCATCGGGAGAGATGTCCACTAATACTGATTCAAGAGGGCAGGCGCTTGAAAAAAACAATACTTTGCATGTGATTGGATGAACCTGTAAACCAGTGATTCTGTTGTTACCCAGTCTTGCAGTAGACAAGTTGGGAGAAGAGTGAAAACATTCCGTTGAGAAAAGCCTTTGCTTTCTAATAAAACTGATGCTATATTATCACTATATTATCTCTGCGTAAGCCCGCACACGAGGTTTACTGGCCTCATTATTAAGTTGGGTCATTTTTCTTTTGACAGTTTTTATATATATATATATATATATATATATATATATATGCATGTCAGCTATTGTGTTTTGATTCTCTATGTCTTAGGTTGTTTACGTTTGTTCCTAGTGTTTTCGTGTGCCTTAAATGAGCAATTATTGTATTGAATATGTATGTATTAATTATAGCTTAATTGTTTTATGGTGACTTATTACCACCAGTCCAGAGACACCATTTGAGACAGCCTTTGACTAATTCTGGCACATTTCTTCCATTTATGCATTATTAATGTACACTGTCAAATAAATATAAATGCAGTCCATGTACCATTTGTGTGCAGGCGTGAAGATCATCTTCAGAGTGGGCCTTGTGCTGCTTAAGTGCATGCTGGGCTCCCAGGACAAGCTGAAGGCGTACCAGGGCCTGTACGAGACCATGGAGCTGCTCCGGAAGATTGAGCCCCGCTACATGCGCGAGAGCTTCCTGGTGCGGGAGGTAGGTCCACGCTAAACCACGCTCGGTGGCCATCTTGGGAACATTATTAGGAAGACCCTATCTAAATGAAGGGTAGGGGGGAGAGATCGAAATCTGTAAATAAAGCACTGTGCTATCATCTCACCGAAAATTACCGATGCATACTTGTGAGTGACAATGCTAACAGCCAATGAAAATCGACAGTATTACTTTCCGAAAGTCAGAGAGTCATGTGTCGAGCTTACAGGGGTATATGGATCAGAGTTCAGCACATGCAGCACACGTGACGTAGTGCTAATGGACAGAAGAGGCTGAGACTGGCCCCGGGGTGTGTCTCCCCCAGGTGTGTCACTACCAGGTGTCACCACCAGATGTCTCCTTTTCCCCCCCAGGTCACCCAGCTGCCCGTGTCTGAGCGTGACATAGAGAAGGAGCACATTGCCCAGCTAAAGCTCTGGCGTGAGCGTCACGGGGCCCTGCACCACTCCTCCTCTCCCAGGATGCACGGCAGCAGGGACGTCATGCGGGCCGACCCGCCCCGCCGCCAGGACCTGAAGCAGAGGCCCACCATCATCGTGAGGTTGCCCCTGGCAACAGACCCCGCGGCGGGAGAGCGGAGCAAGCGCAGGGAGGAGCCCTCCGAGGAGACGACGAGGAGTGGGATGACGAGGATGAATAAAGCCTCGTCGTCAAGGGAGACGCTCGACGCTCTTCCTGTTCCCGGTGAGCCGTCCCCTCTGCTGAAGGACCCGACCTTGCAGGCATCCAGTGGGAGCCTGAGCACCAGCGAGCACGACACCTACCTGTAGCAGAGCAGAGGTGCGTTCAGGTTTGCGAGCGCGTTTCCTTTTTAATGGTTTTGTGTTAAACACTCCAAACTGTTAGATTGCAACTGGAACCCCTAGTGCACGTGTGTTAGCCAAGAACTACCTCGTCAGACCCTGTGTGTGTGTGTGTGCGTGCGTGCGTGCGTGCATATGTTTTGCCAATTTGAACACACCTCAAAGCTTGTTTTAAAGGCTTTACAGTCCTCAGTGTCACACCTCAGAGCTGTCACCCAAGCAACGTCACGTTTCGCTGTATTTACTAGACTAGATCGACGTTTGTCTAAGGTTAGAAATAATACAAACGACGTTCACAAAAAAGAACCTAAATGCTCCGGTTCCCCAGTAAGCCTTGAGAGCCACTGCTTTGCCCAGCAAACATTCCTTCTCGAGCACTATGGACAAACTGCTCCGTAAACAATGTGTGTCATGTCAGAATAGCATGACAAGCGCTCTATGCGATGTAGCAGTACCGTGAGAGCTACAGAAGGTGGCGCCAGAGTTCATTGTTGCCATTTAGACTTAATTTCATAATCTGAGCTGTGTAGGTATACAATCACTTAAAACACTCCTACTTCTTCTCATCTTTAAAGCATTTCTCTGATTATAAGGATATACATAGCAATATAGGATTGCTGATGGGTTTTAATACCTTGTATCTGCAAAACCACTTTCTTCAGAAAGATTAGTATTTTTGTAGATATACACGATCTTGTAAACCAAATGACGGCCACAAAATCTGCCTTTGAATGGCAAAGTGTACAAATGAGTGAATTGATTGCCAAGTAAGTAAACTCATATGTTGGACTTGTGACGTTTTCACAGTACAGCTGTGATTTTACCTAAAATGTATTAGAATGAATCGACTAGCAAGGTATTGATGGAAGCAATGAACTGGAAATATATTTCTTGTTTTGTTTTAAATGGATTCCAAGCACAGTTAAATCTTTTTGTTCTTGTCAGGTTTGGGAGTCCACAAAATGGAAATAAAATTGGGATATATATATATATATATATATATATATATTTGTCTGAGCCATGGCAGGAAATTCCACATTATTTTCTGTAGAATCCAATGCCATTCCTAAGTGAACATTACTATGTATATGTTTACAAAAGAGTTATATACTAACTCAAATGTAATTTGTCTCAAATCAACAACAGTGACCCTATTAAAGCCAAACTAATTATTATAAATATAGTGTATACAATTGCACACGAAGGTATGAATCAGTACAATATCTAATACTACACAACACTTTATGTAAAATGTCCGATGTTTTGTGCAGCTGCCAGATCAAATGTAAAGTATAGCACTTCAGTAGGGGCAAATCTTGTTTTTACGTTGTATTCTTAATCTGAGAAAACATGTTGTTCTTAATGAATTGATATGCTGTCAATGTTAGCGTCTCGATGAAATCTACTACATGTCTCAGGCAACATTTAATCTGTATTATGTAATTTTCTTATGACATGTATGAAATGAGTGACATTTTTTTCCCAACACTGTAAAAGGAAATATTATACAACTTTATTTTTATACAACCAAGAAAACGATTTGCTTTATCCTTAAGACAGTTATAACGAAAAAACTACTTTTCATATTTGTCATTGTATCTTCACTGGTAAGATGTTGCATGGGTGTAGTATACAGGTATATGGGTGTTTTATGGGAAGATACCATTAACTAATTTGATTGTATGTGTTATAATATACACAAACACACTCCATTTGATGCAACTTCTGCAGCTTCTGTATTCTGTATGACAAACATTATAGTCTACATTATATTCAATTCTCCATTAGCTGGAGTCAGTCGCTTTTAGCAGACATCATGTTGTCCTTCAGGGGGTGGTGTTGACCTTTGTCTCAGATTAAATCATTCAGAACACTTCATGCATGTCTGTGTAAACTTTTGTAATCAATCAATTTTTCTTCGGATTCTGTAGTTCACCTTCAGTTAATAATACTATTGCTGAACTCTGTACTGTTAATTTCCACATCATTCTTTGTTACTGCTATTGAGGACAATGTACCTACATTCCTGTACTGGTATATTCATAGAACATAAATTATAATAAACTGCATAATGCTCCTTTTATTTTCTTTATTGAAACAGAAACGCCTGTGTCTGAGTTGGTTTGAGTGCATTTGACTTTGTTGTTGTCTGTTCAAGTTTGCAGTGATTTAAAGGAGATCCAACCAGACCGGACTGATCTACATGGGTTCAAAGCACCCAGTGTTATTAGTCAACACCCCCACAGCCCACCATTACCACACACACGCACGCACACACCCCCCACAGCCCACCATTACCTCACACGCACACGCGCGCACGTACACGCTTACTTCCTCTGACACCTGTTTCTCAGAGTCTTTCAGCTCTGCGAGGAATTAGCATCTCAAATAAGTCAAATTCCAACAACGGCCTCAAACAAGCCGAAGTCAGCCATTTGCCTCCCGTGTGAATGGATGGGATGTAGGAGTCTGCTGCCTCTACACAGTCCTTCCTAAGCGATATAGGGGCGGCTGTCATCCAGGAACAGGACAGCCCGTCATCAACAGCCATCGTTTTGATTTATCCAGTAAACACTGCTTTCCCCCGTATAGTCAACTCTCATTGTACAGGCTGTCTCGTAGACATCATTTGTTATGTATTGTTTATATTGAGATTCAAGTCTCGCCCTGCTATTGTGTTGTTAAAAACCCACAATGCTTTTTTTTCTGATGTCACACTGCCTCTGTGTTCCACTCCTGCATAGGAATAGATGCTTTGGGCGGTCCTGAGGAAGGGTATGACAGTTGATATAAATGAGAAGATATTAGTTTGTTTGCATTGGGAATAAGTATTTTATATATTCTGACTAAACGTGAATTATTTCTATTCCTTTATGCTATTTTCTGCAGCTCCAGACGTATAAATATAAAACATTTTGGGCACAAATGGCTCTTTTGAAAGTAAAGGTGGCAGACCCTTCTGTTAGGCAGATAACAGCAGCGTGTCATCGGGGCTAACATACATTTACAATATAAACTATTTTAATGAAACGCAATTCCCAGAAACACTGGTTAAAAATAAGTGTTAATATGCTAAGATCTTAAAAAGATGGGAGTACATATAATTTATAATGTCTTATGTATCTTTTTAACATAGGATAGAAGATAAAATAGAGCGAGCTGATACAGCACATATTTAGTTGGTAAACAATGCGTGTTTATCCGTGAGAATATGTAGCGAGAGACCGGTTTTGCAGATAATCTGCAGGGGAGACAGATGACAGACTATTGTGGCCCCCCCAAAAACAGCCACGCATATTGATTGCAAACATATGTGTATACAGTGCAGTACAAACTATTTGCTTATGTCTTTTTTTTTTTATTTGGGGGGGTGGGGGCTGGTGGTCTAGGATTATCTCGCAGGACCATATGGGGGGAGCGTTTGGGAGATTAAAGTCTGGCTTTGTGAGTTGTAAATCTCCTATAAACCTCTTTGGTTACAAACCAGCCAGATAATATGACACAGGCTGCTATACCATAAAGTTTACTGTATTTACATACATACAATGTAGGTGAAATAGCATAGGCAGGCATG
Source organism: Typhlichthys eigenmanni (assembly GCA_027564635.1). Lineage (NCBI taxonomy): Eukaryota > Metazoa > Chordata > Actinopteri > Percopsiformes > Amblyopsidae > Typhlichthys > Typhlichthys eigenmanni. The sequence continues at coordinate 32,197 of JAODUK010000132.1, read as the reverse complement.
ATATTACGCTAGTATTACGCTAGTATTCAGAGCAAGACAATAAGCACACACTTGTTAAAGTGACAGTGACTGTTAAGGAGCAGGTAGGGGTTACATGTAGACAAACTCCACTCAGGGACGTATTAATGGATTTAGCCTGGGACAGACTATAGTCACTTGTCTGACCATTAATTAAGTGTGTGCGTGTGCACGTGTGTGACAAACTATCTCATAGTCACTTAGTCTGACCATTAAGTGTGTGTGTGTGTGTGTGTGTGTGTGTGCACATGTGTGACAAACTACCTCATAGTCATAGTCTGTCTATTAAGTGTGCGTGTGTGTGCGCGTGAGACCTCAATCTCACTTGAGACAGTGAGTGTTTCTATTGTTTTTGTGGAGAAAGCGTATCCCAAACGTGCGCACGTCAGAGGCACAGTGTGCACGTGTGGCACAGGAAGCTGGTGTGTACAGGAAATGTGTGTGTGTGCGTGCATATGTACGTGTGTGTGTGAGTGCATGTGTGCGTGCGTGCATATGTAGGTGTGTGTGTGTGCGTGCCCTGCTACAGTAGCTATACTGGGCAGGACAGGAGCTCTCTGGACCCCAGGAGGACACACCAGATTATGTCACCTTTGTTATGAATGGCTGAATTATTACACACACACACACATCCACACTTGCTTTGTCCAGAGGGGAAATACCCCCCATTTTCATTGATTAATTATCTAATGGATGTCAAAAGGTGGACGCTTTGCCCTAGTGCCTTTGTATTCACACATGCACACACAATGGTGGGCGCAGCAGCTGCTAATTCAGATCAGATATTATTAACATGTGGAAATATCCAAATACTTTTCCTAGCAAATTTAGGGTAGGCTAATTGAACCAACCTGTTCAATCATCTGGTTTGAGAGGCTGCAATGTTTTCACTTTGACTGATTCCTAGGTAAATTATTGTTCCAATAAAGAGGATTCAGTTCTAAAATGAGCTGGCTACACAGGTTGTCATTTTTCAGAAGGGGCAAGGCAGGGTAGTGATTGTGAAAGTAATATAGTAATGTAACTAGTAACGTAACTAATTACTTTTAATACCCATTAATAAGTAAAATAATATTACTTTTTGAAGGAGTAATAAGTAATAGTAATGTATTACTATTCCTGATTAACTTATTTAGTACTTATAGCACTGATTATACAGTACGATAGCGTACGTACAGTGTATGGATTGGAACCGGCCCAAAATACCACCACTACAGTACTACTGCAGTATAAATACATGTACTTGATACATGATGATATTAAAGTTATTATAAAACATTAAATGGGAGTCCTGTTTGAGGAAGGGGTATCAGTCTGTAGTCAGTTGTACACTTTAGTTGCAGCCGGAGGTTGGGTGTCTTGTTTATCTTTCCAGAATGAGGATGTTTGTTAGCTAGGTGTTTATCTGTTGCTGTTCGCAAGGTTAGCTTCTCTGTTGCTGTTAGCTAGGTTAGTTTCTCTGTTGCTGTTAGCTAGGTTAGTTTCTCTGTTGCTTACTCTTCGGCACTGATCCATTTTGATGTGATGTCACTTCCTGCTAGCTAGTAGGTGTTCATCTGTTGCTGTTAGCTAGGTGTTTATCTGTCCAGCGGGGGGAAGTTTGTTAGCTTGGTGTTCATCTGTTGCTGTTAGCTAGGTGTTTATCTGTCCAGCGGGGGGAAGTTTGTTAGCTTGGTCTTTATCTGTTGCTGTGTTGCACTGATCCAGTCTGATGTGATGTCACTTCCTGCTATTGTGGTGTCACATCTCTGTGTCTCTTCACTTCCTGTCCTCTCAGGCCCCTCTCCGTCTTGCACGGAATCCACACTTCACAGGGGACACGCTGGGGAGTGTGTGTGTGTGTGTGTGTGTGTGTGTGTGTGTGTGCATGTGTGTGTCATGTAGTACCTGTGTTTGTGAGAAATTTCTGAATTTACAAATTCAGTTGTATGCAAGAAATTGTATGGAAACTAATAACTGCATATTAATGTGTGTGTGTCTGTGCGCGTGCGTGTGTTTCCAAGTGTGTGTGCATGTTTGTGTGCCCGTGTGTTTGTGTGTGTGTGTGTGCGTGTGCGTGCGTGCGTGCTTGTGCATGTGTGGGACAGATTACCCCCTATAGTCACTTGTCTGACCAATAAGTGTGTGTGTGTGGGTGTGTGTGTGTGTATGTTTGTGTGCCCGTGTGTTTGCGTGTGTGTGTGTGTGTGTGTTTTTGTTTTCCCTGGCTCTGCACGTTGGCCTAGATAGGGACGTGGGCCTGAAGCAGCAGGCCTGCTGCGATAACAACAGACAGACATACAGTCTTTTCCACTCACACATGTGATAAAAACTCATTTACAATAAGTACAGTGGAAGTAAACTCTTAAATGTATAGTAAGCGATAGTATAGAGTACTTCAAACTTCACCAGATGTCTACTGTTCTATTAGCATGCTGATAAAGATAATCCGGTGCGTCAACGCAGCCCTGGCTCCAAAGATATTTAACAACAGGACGGAACATAGTAATGCATTTCAATGGAAGCATCTGGTCTCTTAAGTGGGCGTGTCACCAACGGCAAAGTGACGTAATATTCCGTCTATATACATACAGTCAGTTCACTATGACTTCAGCAGGTTTTGTTGAATCCAACAGAATTAAATCTCAACACGCAGCACAGGCATTGTCTCGTCTGTGTGTGTGTGTGTGTGTGCGTGCGTGTGCGTGCCGGAAGGCGGTGCATTTTGAAGGATGAGTGTGTTACTAACTTACTACATCGTGATGAAAGTGACCTCACGGCCCCTAATGCTTTAACCATATGGGAGGTTTAAAGTTACAATAGCTTATTGTGTTCCAACCGGTACAGCTATGACCCACCCGTAAGTGTGTGTGTGTGTGTGACTTTTTTTGGGCAATGGGGGCTGGGAAGATGTGTGTGTGCACGTGTGTGTGTATGTGTCCAGCCCTTGAACTTAATTGAGGAGTTGCGTTTCACAAATGCTGTGAAGTTTAGACAGTCATAAAACCCAAGGTTTCTGTTACACGTGAGGGATAACAAAAACCTCTAAATCCTACTCTGGCTCTGTGACTATTTCTAATGGTGTGTGTGCGTGTGTGTAATGCAGGTGTGACCAAGTAAACTTTACTCTAGTCCGATGTCCAGTCAAACAAAACAAATGAGTCCAGTACAGCTTTACAGTATTTTCTATTATTGCTTTTTAATTAGCCAAATATTCCATTTACAAATGGGTTTAATGGATGATTTAACATACATCACACAACACAACAGATGGGTTACTGTCCATAGCAGTTAAACACAACAGTACTGTCCATAGCAGTTCAACACAACAGATGGGTTACTGTCCATAGCAGCTCACATTAAAACCAAATCCAAGTCACAGAGCCTCTTAGCAAGGCTGATGACCCTCCCGGTGACAAGGTTCTGATAAGGCGCTGCAAGCAAATACCATGTAGCCTACATGAATACGTGTTCAATGAGCAGAGGCGTGTGAGATTAAACACATTATTTAATGTGATAACTTGGTAAATTCACCTTGATGACTTTAGCGCTGATTCACTTCACTTAAATGGCATTTATAGCTAGGCTTATATTATTTATATAATCTCTACACCCTGCCTGGTAAATACAGTATATCACAGCCGTACAACTTGAGTCATCTTTTTAAATGGTCAAGCATTACGAACACGATGCCAAAAGCATAGCTCGCACAGCAGACGGAATAAGTTTCACCTTAAAGATTGTACAAAGTCGGCTGTTCTTTTGGGTGAAACAGAGGATGTCTGACTTCTCACCCCGTAGTGCGTGACCCCTCGACAAAATGACTTTGACACCCGCGGGGCAAGACGACAAGGTTTTGTGTCCAAGACCTTCCTCAGAGGAAGAGGAAAGCTGTTTTATTGCGGCCCTTGTTTAGACAGCAGACTGGTTGCCTTATCTTGGGTCCCCTCGCGTTGTTATAATTGGCAAACAATTATTTTAAACCTGTCGAGGGGAAGAATTACAAAAACAGATTACGCACAAATTAACGCAGATTAAGAGTAAAACCTGCGCTCGCTCTAAACACAAACGTGCACGGATACACAAGACACAACCACTAGCGCGCGCGCACACACACACACACCAGGATGCACATATGCTCGCTTGTAAAATATTAGTTGCATGTTTTTATTAACACTGAAGGTGTTTTTTTAGTTTGTTCCTGTTGATATGAACTCTCCCCAGCCAAAACAGACACTCACGATCCTATTCTGATTGCCGTTGATGCCGATCACGTTCCAAAATGTTTGGAAATTCACTACCCCGCCCTTTCTCTTACATTTGGTAAATATTTCTGTGCAGCTGGTGATACTCTGCAGTCTGACATACAAGTATTCAGTCACCAGGGCGACAGAAGACTTATATGTCAAAAGAGGCACCGGAAGGGAAATACAAACAAACCTATCCTGGAGCACACAGTGGTCAGGTCAGAATCTGTCCTGCTGGATGGAGGCTGCATGGTCAGAGCGGTCAGAGAGGTCAAGAGGTCATGACAACATCTTGTGACCCAACCTCCTGCTGGGTGTTTCATATGTTGGGGACAGGATGGTCGAGTGTTCTTGGTGTTGGGCTTCCAGCCGGAAGGTTGGAGTTCAAACCCCGGTGTTGACCTACCTGTAAGCATCCTTGAACAAGATGCCTAACCCTTAACTCCTCCCGGTGGTTGGTCGCACCTTGCATGGCAGCAATCACCATCAGTGTATGTATGTATGTATGTATGTATGTGACTGGGTGAATGTGAGGCAAAATACTGTAAAGTGCTATATAAATTCAGTACATTTACCATTACATTGTAGCTGTGACTGCTCTGTCACAGCGATACCGCTGCGAGCCTTTACATGATTGGTCAGCGATAAGGCAATGCAATTGAGACATTGGCTGAAAAGAGGACATCAGAGTGGTTGTTCTGTCAAGGAGGAAAGGCATCTAAGTAGATGTTAAGTGCTCCATTGGCCCACATGCTGCCACAGACGGTTTGGTGGTAAAGTGATCACTTAGGATACGACATGCTGTCCCTTGGCGTTCAGAGCCATCACTTACCTCATACTGAGTGTATATACTGTATGTGTTACAGCCATGACCAGATGAACTGCAACAGTGTCTTTGAGGTCACAGACTGTATATCTACTGGGCAGGTGTCAGCACTATTGCACCCGCCCACTGATTATCAGAAACACTGTCTGATTGGAGGGAGGAAGGAGCCATCATACGCTCTGGTGCATTCAGAGGCTGGGGCATCGTCAAGGTTGGTATAGTGGTGCGGGCTGCACCACTGTGTTTGTGTTCCCACTCACTGAGCGCAGGCCTGGGTAGAAACACCAAATTATTAACTCAGCACACACACACACACACAGAATGGGCAGCTATAGTGGGCTGTGACGAGATATTAGCTGCATATGATAAAATGTGTGCTGGCTTACAATAGCTGACTCTGCCTCTAAGTGTAACCTTGTTGCTTAGCAGCCTGCAGGAGCCACGTTGCTTAGCAGCCTGCAGGAGCCACGTTGCTTAGCAGCCTGCAGAAGCCACGTTGCTTAGCAGCCTGCAGGAGCCATGTTGCTTAGCAGCCTGCAGGAGCCACGTTGCTTAGCAGCCTGCAGGAGCCACGTTGCTTAGCAGCCTGCAGGAGAAATGTTGCTTAGCAGCCTGCAGAAGCCACGTTGCTTAGCAGCCTGCAGGAGCCATGTTGCTTAGCAGCCTGCAGGAGCCACGTTGCTCCATCAGGCTCCTCACAGGCGTCACCCAGACCCAGCCTGGTGGCTTTGGCAGGATGGTGTCAATCATCTGATCCTTCTGGGCTAAAAGGAGATGTGGGGAGGGAGGGGGGGGTGTCATTAGTTGTAAATGATTCCCAAATGTTCATCGTTGCTTCCACCCAAGCTCAGGGTGTTACCTGTTAAAGAGACCCTGTTTGAGTTTGTGTGTGTGCTGCTTCCAGCCGTCTTATTGAGAAGCAGTCCATAGTTGCTCAAGGGGGCTGTAACCCGTGAAGGGCTTTGAAGCTCTTCTCTTTATCAAAATCAAATATGAACCGCTAGCATTAGTTTTTGACATGTTAGTGAAAGAAGCAGGTAAAACCAGTTAACCAATCCTAGACCTAATAAGACCTAAGGCTGCAGTACAGGGTCAACAGGCATTTGCAGTTGATCTGGACAGATTAAAGTTGGTCTGTCGGTCAGCCCATCTGTCTGTCCTATGTTGACATTGTACATGTAGACCTTGTGCGTGATGACACTCACAAAGGCTGTAAGACTCTCGGGGCCTCATTAAAGAAACTTCCTAAATCTGAAATCTGTTGGATGACATTTAGGATTTTTGGAATTACAGAAACATGTTTCCTATCTGCATTTAGGAAGAAATCTTATCTTTGTACAGGAATTTAGCTATTACAGAACCACCGTTACTTACAGATTTCCCAAATTAGGAATCCTAAATTAGGAGGGCAAATTCAAATTAATTGCTTCTGTAATAGAAAGTAACTTAAAAGGTGAAGTCCGCAATTGTAAACTGATAGACTTTTTGTAAAATTTAGCAAATATCTTATGGTACGTGGAACGCTGCAATCTGGTGTTTCTCCACAGCCCTGGCTCTGTAAATGTGGTGCGTGGTGCAGACCGCACCACACAACACTATCCCAGCCTTGGTAATGAGTGCTTCTGAGGGAGCACCCTATGGCACTGAAGAGAGGCGTTGTTTGTTCAAATACTGTAAGTTAAGCTGGGACCACCAGCTGGTCTATGTTTCTGTAACGAGTCCCCCTGGTCTGCTTTGGTGTGGTCGGAGGCTGGCGTGTCAGCCAGGCAGGCTGTGGGGCCTTTGCAGGGTGCGTGGGTTTACGGCCCCACGGGGGCCACACAGGAGCGGGGATGGGGGGGGGATGAGGGACACCCCACATCAACAACAACAACGGTCCGCGTTGAACACACAGGTGGGTCGCCAGCAGCAGCAACAGCTGCTGCCGAGTGGAGTGACGGGATCTGCACAAGAACCAACAGGCCATGGGCATCTGCTCTGTCAGAAGCTGCCACTCTCCAAAGGGGTTAAGCCACAGCGAAATGTGAGCTTGTTTTTCCCCCTTTCACGTTACATATATTTGATCACGTTTATAGCTGCCAATGTGTGTCTTTGAACTGCTGTGAGATGTGCTTGTGTCGTGATTAATGCGCTGGCAGAGTACGTTTCTGTGGCAACCAGAGCTAATTCCGCTACGTGCTGTTCAAGACATCAGATGCGAGCGGATCTCCGCTGGCCGACGATTTAATTTAGGTCCATGTTTCTGTCACCCAATGGCTTGTTAAAAAGATAAAAATAAAAAAAGCTGAATTAACTTAAATAGAGGGTAGGAAGCCACGCTGTGACTCAATTAACCCCGGCATTCTCTTGTGGAAGCATACATCCTGACAACGAGCTGGAGACAAAGAGCTGGACCGACATCGCTTGTTTTCGGGCGTGGGTTGGGGGGTTGGGGGGGGGGGGGTCAAACGAGGACATAGAGGTTGGGCATGGATGCACAAAGACAAACACAATTAGTTAAGTCATCGTCTTCCCCCCACACACACACACCCATCCCCCCGAAAAGCACAACAACAGGCTTGTGAGGGGTATTCCCCCTGCCCACACACACACACACAGACACACACGCACGGCCCTCGTACGGAGGGATGCAGAGGACGAGGGGAAGGATGGAGGGAGAGACGGGGGAGGGGGTGGTGTGGGGCGAGAGAGGGGGGGGTGTAAGATTGCTGAGTGATCTTGTAGTTGTGTCTGGGAGGGTCAGAGGAGTGGCGCCACAGAGAGCCTCTGCTGAGAGACACCATGACTGGAGCATGAAGGCTTCCAACTGGACCTTCTCACACACACACACACACACACGCACACACACACACACACACACACACACACACGCACTGTCACAGAAACACACAAACACACACTCACACACACTGTCACAGAAACTCACACACACACGCACACACACACACGCACTGTCACAGAAACACACACACACACGCGCGATCACAAATACACACACACTCTCACTCTCAACAATAGAAGTTGTAATATCATTTTTTCACACAGAATAAAAGGGAAACTTTTGGTTACATTTAGATTTGTAATGTATATTTATTGGTGTTTATTTGATTTAGCTAGTTATTGTTTAGCTACAGTACATTTAATCAAGTTGCCTTTCCCACTTGTGTAGGCGATGTCAATACATTCCCATGCCAAGAAAGCCCTTCGAATGGAAGAAGTGTACTGAAGTGGGAAGGAACGTGGGTTATCTTGCATCACAGATCTGCTATGTGGCAGCAATAGCTTCTCAAGTCATTATTAGCCTGAAGCTCTGCACTTATTATGGCCTCAGCCAGTTGTTAATATAGTCCACACTAAACACCTTTTATAATGTCACACATCATACCAGACCTGTAGACTACATACATGTGAACCTGTGTAAAGCTCTGACACTGTCCTGTCTGTCTGTCTGTCTGTCTGTCTGTCTGTCTGTCTGGCTGGCTGCTACATCTCAGACAATTGCAGTTTCACAGGTCATATATTTTCTCTTTATTATTGAACACATTTTGATTTCTAACAGATATGTAATAGGCTGCCCCCTCAACCAGACCTCTGTGCTTTTTAATAAGCTATACAGGAAATGTTTTCTTAATTTTTTTTATTTTTTTTATATATATATATATATATATATATCTCCTTTTTAGATTTAGATTTATATCAACAAATATGTTATAGGTTTGTACTGATAACAGATATAATACATTATATACATAGCATACTCTAAATATTCTATGTATATATTATATTCTAACTGTTGTTTTGTTATATTAACACATTTCTACCCAGGCAATGAAGATAAACACCCATTTCACAAATCGATGTGTTATTTAAATTCCTATTTAAAGGCAATATAGAAGATAATATGAACATTACTGTAATGTACAGGCAAATACATATTTTCTATGTCATGATATACAGTAGTAGAGTAACGGTATCATGAGTAGAGAATGACATCACACTCCCTCTGTGTGTGTGTGTGTGTTTGTGTATGTGTTACATTTAGCCATATAGAGGCACTTTATTAAAAATATTTTTAAACTCATAAAACAGGTTTTTCATGACCTTTGAGATAATTTCCTGGTTAAGCACAGCTACACACTAGAGTTCATCTATAGGTTTGTTATACATGTTAGAGCATGTTGGGGGTGTGAAACACCACACAACGATGTGGAAATGGTCCAAGCGCTTTACATTAGATGGTGCTCAACGACCCTACATTGACACAATGACAACCTCAGACATGTCCAGACTATCTCCCCAAACCCATCTAATGACGTGTTAAACCTGCTGGGAATAAAGTTTTGATTTTATGAGCGAAAACCAAAGAGGGGACATCTTCTACTCAAACTCATCTGACAAGGAATTAATTTAACGTTGGTTGTTGTAGACAGTCAGACAGACATGAATCATAGAGTATAAACACGATTAAGCTATTGTAAGATATTTTACAAAAGTCTAATAATAGTCATTATTAATCACATGTATCAAGAAGTTCTGACTCACCAAAAATAAGGAACATGGGGGAGTTCCTTCATGTGAAAATTTCATTTGAGAACACTATCACTTGTTTGGACTTGATCATTTGTGCTGTTGTTGTGTTGTGTCAGTTGGTTTCTTCAGACAATCAAAACCAACTCAGCTGAATGGAGAGAATGCAGGGTGTGTGTTTGTGTGTGTGTGAGAGTGTGTGTGCGTGTGTGTGTGTGTGTGTGTTCAATGAAATAGCGACAGGAGGAGGGGAAATAGCAGGAGGGGTGGGGGATAATAGGGGCGGGGCGCAAGGGGAGGAGGGGGGGAGTATATAAAGGGCAGACCGTTTTCAAAGATAGCAACAGTCTACAGAGAGCCTTCAACCGCTGTGGAGCTGCTTTGACCCAACAGGAGAGCTTGACCTCAAGGGAGCGAGAGATCACAAGTGAGTCACTCAGAGCCAATGACCACACTGCTTGGTTAGAGGCTATAGGCTTCCACCAGAGAGACATTCCAGCACTGCTTTACTTCAGTGGCTAGAGCCAGGAGGAGCGATGGCACTACCGATGAGGAACTCGTTGGATTACTACAACTACGACGATGGCGACTACACGGAGTACGAGGAGAGCGAGAACTCCACCATGTGCGACTACGACGAGTGGGAGCCCTCCTACTCGGTCATCCCCGTCCTCTACATGCTCATCTTCATCCTGGGCCTGTCGGGCAACGGCGTGGTCATCTTCACGGTGTGGCGGGCGCAGGCGATCAAGCGGCGCGCCGCCGACGTCTACATCGGCAACCTGGCGCTGGCCGACCTGACCTTCGTGGTGACCCTGCCGTTGTGGGCGGTGTACACGGCGAGGGGCTACAACTGGCCGTTCGGCGCCGCCCTCTGCAAGCTGAGCAGCTACGTGGTGCTGCTCAACATGTACGCCAGCGTCTTCTGCCTGACGTGCATGAGCTTCGACCGCTACCTGGCCATCGTGCACTCGCTGTCCAGCGCGCAGATCCGCACGCGGGGGCACACGCGCGCCTCGCTCGCCGCCGTCTGGGCACTGTCGGGCCTGCTGGCCGCGCCCACACTGGTGTTCCGGACCACGCGCCACGACGACGCCAGCAACCGCACCTCCTGCGCCATGGACTTCGGCCTGGTGGCGCACGACAAGGAGCAGGAGAACCGCTGGGTGGCGGGCCTCAGCATCTCGTCGTCCGCGCTGGGCTTCCTGCTGCCCCTGCTGGCCATGGTGGTGTGCTACGGCTTCATCGGGTGCACCGTGGCGCGCCACTTCAGCGGCTTGCGTCGCAAGGAGGACCGGCGCAAGCGGCGGCTGCTGAAGATCATCGCCACGCTGGTGGCGGTGTTCGCGGCGTGCTGGGCGCCCTTCCACGTGCTGAAGAGCGCCGACGCGCTCTCCTACCTGGGCCTGGCGCCGGGTACGTGCGCCTTCCTGAGCTTCCTGCTGCTGGCGCACCCGTACGCCACGTGCCTGGCCTACGTCAACAGCTGCCTCAACCCCTTCCTGTACGCCTTCTTCGACCTGCGCTTCCGCTCGCAGTGCCTGTGCCTGCTGCACCTGAAGAGGGCGCTGCACGCCAGCCCCGCCGGGTCGCTGTCCTCGCAGAAGACCGAGGCGCAGTCGCTGGCCACCAAGGTGTGACGGAGTCCCCCCTCCCCTATACCCTCCATCCAGGTGAGCCCACTGTGCGTTCAGCCCACAGGAACAGTCCCCTGGCCACCGAAATATGAAGGACCCCACCCCCCCCTCACTCGCTCCTCCACCTGGTTACCCAGAGGATCCCTGTCCTCCTCCACCAGACCACCCTCTCCCTCCCAGAACAGTTTAATCTCCTCTGGTTAGCGTTCATCCCTCAGGAACGTTTTTGTTTGTTCCCCACACACTGTGGACTGTGGAGTGTGTGAGCAGCGTGCATGTTGTCTCATATGTGGGGGCTGAGGAGAGGGTTGTCTATGCGGTCTAGACCGGTGGCTTTAGCTCGGCCTGGCGGCCACAGACGGCCTTTGCCTTCTCACCCTCCGCCACCGCCCCTTGTTCTGGCAAGCGACGCTGCTCAAAGCCACCAAGCTACAGGGGACCATGGCAACCAAGCTGAGGAGAGCGAACACGCCAACATGGACATTGTGTGTGCCTGTGTGAGTGCGTGCGTTCCCTGCGTCTCTACTGGACTGATGTGTATTACTGTACCCGTGTTGATCTACTTGCTATCTGTAAACACTTGAGGTGTGATATCTCATACTGTAGACTGCCCTCTCCCCAAACACCATGGGCTTATCTGCACCAGCCAGTGGTGTGTGTGTGTGTGTGTGTGTGTGTGTGTGGGAAGGGGGTGCGAGTCGACACGAGGTGTTACGGTCTGATAACAGTGTTGTAAGAGGAGACGGGCCGGGTTGGGGGAGTCCCAGACAGACAGACAGACAGACAGACAGATGGCAGCTGACAAATGTTTTCAGGCAGGCCGAAAGCCCAATTAAAAGGTGACTACTTTGACAGACTGTTGCATGTTGAGTGTGTGTGTGCGTGTTTGTGTGTGTGTGTGTGTGTGCGAGCGTGTGTGCGTGTTTGTGTGTGAATGTGTGTGCGTGATGGGGGTGGGATACATTTGTGAATACTTGTGAATACTTTGTGAATACACTTTATGCCGAGTTCATGTTTATAATTTTGTAATAAAAACTGATGCTTTGAACCAAAATGACTGTCTCTGTTGTCTGGCAGGAATGTTATTTGTTGCCATTCAGTGAGCGGTGTGTTTCCTGTTGGAACATGGAGGCTTTCTCCCTGCCATTGTGTTTCAGAGGGCCAAAATCAAAGCAAATGTCTGCAAGGAAATGCACGTTTGACGACTATTTCCTTCTTCCTGTGTGTTTGCTTCTTTGTGGCCCTCACAACAAACTCTCGGCAGCTTCCAAATAAAAACAAAACGTTACGTTTTCCCTACAATTAATTTTAAATGCTGTCCTGCAATTTACCACGTACACTTTCCTGCAAGATTTACCATTTTGATTTAAAAACATACTGTCACACTAAATGCACTACAATCTGTTGTCTTTTAAATGTTCACCAAATGGAGTGGACGGGAGTTATTGCCAGATAAGCAATATAAGGAGCTTTTTCAGGCCGTAATCAGCACAGCAGGAAGACAGAAGACCTCGACTCCAAATCCTGTGTTACTTCCAGTAACAGCAGATTATTTCTCTGTCTGCACAATGTAATGCCCTGCCAGGGAGAATACACTTGACTGTTACTACATTATATAGAAATGCATTACTGTATCTGTGTCTGTCAGTTGATATTCCTCCTGTCTGGGTAGTCTGAAAGTGGTTCATTATTTCTACCCTTGTGTTCTGTGTCAAAACACTTTGACACAGAACAAACATGCAGACAACAGTTACTATATACACACACTTAGTCACAGTCCAGAATTATAGAAAAAGATTATGAAGATAGGACAGATAATGTTTCAAATAAAAGAGCAGGTTAAGTGTCATTTATTATTTTCATGTGAAATGTGGGCTTGTAAAAGCCCTTTGAGACTAATGTTAAGGGCTATATAAATAAACTTGACTTGACTAACCAGAGTAATAACTAGTAATCAATTAAATACAATATTTTACAGTCATTGATGTTCTTTTCAAACTAACAGATACAAGTTGTGAACAATTACTTTGTTTTCCCTCTTAGTGCATTTCTAAATGCATTCACTTGTGATGTATAGTTAAAATTAAGTAGACATATCCCCCACCTTCAAAGTGAAAGTCCTTACTTTATAGGACATATAATATGAATAGATTATATTCAGGGGTTTTCATGTTTTATGAGGGCAAAGTGATCACATTTCGAGGATTTCACGGTAGAAATTGCTCGGATATTCTTTGCACCAAGGTGCTAGTGTCATTCAAGTTATGAGCTTCACCCCTATGGACTAGTGGTTTGTCTGAGATGAGTCTTCACAAATGATTACTCAATTGTGTTTAGATCAACATTCCTTTGTAATAACAGAGTGTGAAGAGAAAACGTCTGTATCAGTCTTGCCGCAGGGAATGGTAACAGGCTAATTTCCCTTCTCTGAAACAGAACAGCGCGTATAAAAATCATCAACTTGTGCATGCTAGCAGGAAAGTCAATATTGTGAGTAATATGTAGAGCTGTTGCAATAGGTATAACCATTAATACTTTTTAAAAAAATAAAACAGAATTCTTTGGACCGTTTTCAACAACGAGGTTTAAGCCTAGTCCTAGACTAAGAAACCTTTTCAATGAAGATCATCATTTAAGTCTTGGACTAGACTTAATCCATGTCTGTAAAACTGTCCCTTTCGGTGTTATCAAGTATTATTAAGTGTTAATACACACAGATAATACCTACCGCCTTTATCTGACAGGCGTACTTAAAGACAACACTTCAAATGATATGCATCTGTGAAAAAAAGGTAATGGAGCCTTAGGGAAACCCTATATAACAACCCTATATTACCCTACTTTATATTCATCTTTAAAGAAGTTGAAGTTTACTTTTATTTCTTGAAACTTTGCACCATAAAGTAGACTAGCGATTTAGCATTGGCAAATGTTTTATATAAATTGCTAAGGGTTGCTAATGTGTTGCTAGTGCTAATACAGTACCAGTTAGGTTCCTTAACATGTAATATGTTAACATGATAATGGCTGACAAGACCATGTTGATACACGTGAATGAATGGTATTGGGGTGGCAGCTGCAGGAGTGGTGAAAGTGGTTGCTTCACACAGTTTCTACAGGTGGTTTCTACAGGTGTGGGGCCCTGCTGCCCTCTTCATATGCATAGCAGTGAATGACACTGACAGAGAGCACTGTCTGCACCAGTGCCACCTTGCTCCAACACAAGCTCACCGGAGAGATGCATCTTCCAGTGAATCAATCAGAGCCGGGTGATCCGGGCCAGGCTGAGAATAGTCGCGGGAGGGAAAGCGTGCGAGCGTATATCTTCCCGCGTGGTAACAATGCATTAGGGCTCCGCTGGGACCTCACATTAGAGCATAAATGGTCCCCGGGCATGGTCTCGCCGCACTGTGTGGGGCAGGCATGGCAAGTGACCCCGGTAATGTCTTGAAGACCCCAGCGCTTCCTGCCGCTGACTGCCTTCCACCTCCCACCTCCCACTGTCCCCCTAGCAGGGTGACGGGCCTGAGGACAGGATAGAGGCAGCACGCCAGGCAGGAAAGTCAAGGCAAGGAGTCCACGGGCGGGGCGGGAGATATACGGGTTCCTGCCTGGGGATATCCTGCCTTTTCACAGATGCATGGTTCTGCTGGCTAGATGGACGTTTCACCTGACATCTTGCAAGACAAGGTGCTGCTTAGAGAGGCCGTGTGTGTGTAGTGTAGGCCTACACTGATGAAGATGATGATGATGATGCAGAATGAACGTGTGTTGTCAGCATCTGTTCAATGACCCCCATTTTGGCCAGGGTTTTCCTCATGTATGTAGTAGAATGCTGTAGTGTAATATACACACACACACACACACATAATATAAATATATAGACATATGTGTGTGCGTGTTATTGTATGTGTGTATACTGCATAATGCTTATACATACATGTGTGTGTGTGTGTATGTGTGATTATATTGTGTGCATACTGCATATGCCTATACACACACACACACACACACACACAATATAAATACATACACACATACGTGTGTGCGTACTGCATATGCCTATACACACACACACACAATATAAATATATACACACATACGTGTGTGCGTACTGCATATGTCTATACACACACACGCACTCTCTATGTGTTTGTGTGTGTGTTATTGTATGTGTGTATACCGCACGAGCCTACTAGACAGTGGTAATATTTTAAACAAGGTTCTATAATTTTATTATCATTATACCTTTATTTAACCAGGGAAAACTTATTGAGATTAAGAATCTAATTTACAAAAGCTTTCTGGCCAAGACCGCAGCCAGCAGTTTCAAAACATAAAAACACAACATTTACAACAATAATAATATATGATATACATTTCCATACAGGTTAGTTTTTTTCCTCAGTCACCAAGGAATCCCTTTAGTGAAAGAAGCTTCTTTCATTACAATTTGCACACCCATTCTGGTTGTGAATACAAATAATAAACATTTGAAGTGAAGCGACACCCTATGGAAACCATATGGAGAGTGCAACAATAGCGCTTATGACCAAAACAGTAACTCTTTGTGGTGCATCGCATGTGGCACAAACACCTAAGGTGACGAGACAGACCTCTTTGGGGGGATGGCTGACATTTCAAAGGAGCGGGGCTATCGTTAGGGGAGACACGTCGTTTCCGAGAGCGAAGCGAGTGGAAGTTGCGCTCCGGATCTTCGCACGTGTGGCGCACTGAGTCTCCCAGCGGATCCTCCTCCGCACGGGCCACAAAGTGTCCCTTCATTCCCCTTCTATCCTCTCCATTGTGAAGCGCTCCTCCAGCTCGTCTCGACCGCTAAATGGAGGCCCTGTCAGTTGCCAGGAGGTCGAGCCAGTTCAGAGCCTCAGCTGTGCTTCTTTACAACACCGCAGGTAACGATAGCTCGGCTGCGTCTGGCGAGCAGACGTGCGTGCAATATAATCGAGGTAGTGTAGCCTATAGTATCTGTGGTTCCCTTCTGATGAACGAAGTGGAAAGGATCGATCACAGGCCAAACACTATTTGACTTAATGCTCTGCAGGGTTTGCTGCAGGCTTGTTGACACAAACAGCTTTTGCAACTGTGCCCTGGCAGTATCGGTACCCTGTAACAATAGTCCACAGCCCTCACACATACACCCACCCCCCCCCCCCCCCCCCCCCCCAACAAGAAAACCACACACGCACAAACCATCACACTATGCCAAACGCCCCACACACAAAATGCTCTTACATTGGCTCTTGACCAGGTGGTTTGGTGAAAAGACCTTTATGCAACAAATACGTACAGGAATCTATAGAGTAGCCTACATGAAAGCTTTATTTGTGAATGAAGCAAACACACACCAATTCTAGGCTATTACAACACTTAGTGATGATGCCCACTTGCGTGGGGCGTGAAAGCTGATTATCAGAGCTTCATCTTTCAGTAAGTTCATGTTGTGTGACTGTTTTGCTTCATGTCTAATTTGTAGCCTAGCCGAGGCCTACATATAGGCACATAAAGGCCTTTATCACACTGCCAACACGGTATATGCGTACGGTAACAAGAACATGCTGCCACCTAGCGGTTAAAACGTGGAAATACTAAATACTAAAATACTACTAAATACAAAAAAAAAAAAAAAAAAAAAATGTTTGGTTATTTTTTATTTTTATTCAACTTTTTATGTAGGCTATAAAACATTAACAAACATATACAATGTTATACAAAATATACAAATTAAAACCTGTAAGAACGGAAGCGGAAGTAAACATGGATTGGATTTGGACTGGATGAATTGTTTTTATCTTCCCAACACTGTACAGGCTACGGGTCTTCTTTAAAGACACGACGTGGTGGTTGTGTTGAACTATGGGTGGCGGTCATCGTTAAGACTTTAGCCCAGACGTATCAGAGTCACGCGTTTTAATAGCGAATGTTACGGTAGCTCCACAAGCAGACAACGGTGAACGTCGCCCGGCGCCCGGGGACCATGTTGTCCCGTAGACAGAGGCGTGTCCTGCGGTATGTGCAGGAGGGAAGTCTGCTAAAGCTCAAGTCGTATTTGCGCAAACACGCCGAGCTGGATATTAATTTTAGTAAGGGGAAAAGGCAGAAGGGTGTGTTACACATATCGTGCTCTCTCGGCGACGACGCCATCATGCGGGTGCTACTAAAATACGGGGCTGACCCCATGCAGAAGGACCGCCAAGGGGACACCGCCGCTCACACGGCTGCCAACAGAGCCCTGAAACACGGCAAAACAGGTGATGGGCGGGTGTCTGGGTAATGATGACTAGATAGCCTGGGATGTTGTTAACGTGTTGTGTAACAGAACAAGAGACAGGGCTACACGTACATGGATAACAAATTAGTATACTATCAACTATCTAACATTTATGCATCCCTAAGGGATTAATAACGGGGAAAGGTTACTTCTGCGAGGATGATACAGATATGATAGTTTCCTACTTTTTACCTACAAGTTACCAGAATATCAAATAGTAATGATTCTAGATGTACATTGGCTATGTGGATTGGTCGGCTGGCTGGTACTAATAGTAGTCAAAACAAAACAGTACAGTCAATCTCAGTACGTAAACAGATTGTCCTTGCTAGTAGTAGCTACCATCTTGGCTGGTCAAAGACTTGTATCTCTTTGTTTTCCACACCCCAGCGTATGATGACCTCGTTGTCCCTCTAAGGGAGCTCTGCCCAGAGGCCATGAGCACCGCCAACAACGCCGGCGTCACGCCCGATGACCTGCTGCAGTGGATGAGGCCAGACAAGGTACGGCAGAGTCCATGGAACGGCCTACTGGAAGGTTGCTGGTTCAAATCCTTAACCCCTAGAGACATCTGGCTCTTGCATCATGTTACCGCCCCGATCTCGCAAGCTACGGTTTGACTTCACAGCGAGTATCAGTCTGGAACCCCACATAAAGACGATGCTAATAGCTCTTCTAGGCAAGTCTTGCCACCGGGCAACAATCTTTTAACTTCTGGACTTTTATTTAGAAAGTATTCAATGGCATTAATAGGGAGAGAGCCATAACTGCTTTTTCAGTGGCCATTGGGACATTAGAATGTCACGTATACGATCGCGAGTCAAATCTGATAAAAAACACCTTAAAACGTTTGGTGATTTTGCCCCAAAATAAGGCTGAAAAAGCATTTTTTGGCCAGTTTGAAATTCCACTACGCATGAGCAAGATTTAGTATTGTCTTAAAAGGTTATCCGTGCTCTTCTGGGGGAGTGGCTGGGGGAGTGGCTGGGGGAGAGGCTGGGGGAGAGGTGGGACATGTTCTTCCAACTGTCACCTTTGGCGTTTCAGAACTCTCCCATAGAGCTCCATTCAAAATTCTCCTTTATATAATGTATCTGCTAATAGGCCAATATTTCAATCAAAGTACATACAATTATTATACTATACTTTATTCTCACCCAGTCAGAGTGTTGAAAAATAGCCAGAGCATCGGTGGAAACCGAAATGTACGACGTAGAGGTACACTGTTGTCGTCATCTTGTGTAAACACCTCTTCTGGTAGCTGATTGGATGATTTTGCTCTAAACAAGCAACAAACGCTTTCGCATTGAGGGGTTCCAGACTGGTATTCGCTTTGAAATGAGACTGGAGTTCGTGAGATCAGGACGGTCTCACAAGGCCAATCTGGCCCATGTTGGAGATGGCAAAGGTTTAATTTTCGAGGTCCGTTCCATTCTGACTCAACACTGAATGCTCCTTGTTTGCTGCATTGTGCTGTTGGTAGTGTCACAGTCGTGTGTGTGTGTGTGTGTGTGTGTGTACACATCTGACGTTTGTCTGTCTATGGCTGGGATGGGTTCGTGGGTTAAATATATTGGATCTATTCTATATTATGTTTTTACTTGAAATGAAGTAGGAGAGACTGTAATAATCCATAAGTGTGTATGGTTCAGCCTTTATCTTATGTTTACAGGAGGACATACTGCGTAATATACCTTTAGTGTGTATGGATAAGCCTGAATCTTGTGTTTCCAGCCTGCAGAAGACAGCAGCTGTCCCAAAGAGATGACCAAAGAGAGAGAGTGGCATGAAAAGATTTTTGCAGAATGCGAAAATGAGTACTTTGAAATGTTCGGACAAGATGACTACGGTATGGTTTAAGTTATGTTATAGTTCCAATGTGTTTTTCTATTTGAAAAGGTTGGGTGAGCGATTCTACTGCTGCCCGTTCTGTGCATGTACTGGAAAAATAAGTTGGTGTTCTACACAGCCCAGGCTCTGTAAATGGGAACACAAGCAAAGTGGAGCAGACTGCATGTACAAAAATATTCTAAGACATCAAAAATAGAGCAACAAAGTTACATACATCACACATCCAAATGCATTGTGAAGAAAAGTGTAGTGCTAGGGCTTTGCTGATATGAGAAAAATTTGGCAATTTGTTTATGTTCCAGTTTACGGAGCCAGGGCTGTGTAGAAGTATCAGATTATTATTATTACACTCTTGTTTGTTTTATTCGCTCCGAAGTGACCGGGAGGCGAATATTGGCCGCCGTCAATTTCGTGCATGTGTGACCGTTCTCTTATGAATACTATTGTGTCGGCAGATTGTTTCCTGTGATGCATATTGGTGTAACTAAGAGATTCTCTGGAAATAAATATTTGTATATGCTTATTTCAGAACGTTTTACACTCTGTTAGTGTTATATCGGGAGCCAAGACGTGGGTTTCCCTGTGGCAATTCCTTGTTGTTGTGGCAGCGAAAATCGGCCTTTTAAAAATACTATTTTGTGTTGGCACACTATGATATACAGTGCATCCTGAAAGTATTCACAGCGCTTCACATTATGTTACAGCCTTATTTCGAAATTCAACACAATGGGGGCAGGATGGTTTAGTGGTTATGCATCTAGCAAGATGCCTAACCCCCCCAACTGCTCCCGGTGGTTGGTCGCACCTTGCATGGCAGCAATCACAATCGGTGTGTGAATGTGTGTGTGCATGGGTGAATGTGAGGCAAAATATTGTAAAGCACTTTGGATAAAAGCGCTATATAAATATATATAAATACCATTTACATAATAACTTTGTGCGTGAAGAAGACATGGCACTTTTCGTATATTGCTGCTCACGGCCGACGCAGAAGTTTGACATGTTGACATGTTGGTTCTAAAGCTGTCGGGCGGGCCCCTGTGCTTCACAGCTGATAACCTGGCAGAGGATGAGTTGGAGAACGACTTCGCTGACTGGGCCGACCGCATCCGAAAGGAGTACTACGACAAAAGGAGTGCCGAGTGGCAGAGACTCGCGGGTGCGCGCTCCGGCCACAGGGGGCAGCAGAAGAGCACGCAGGACCGCGAGGAGGAGGCCTGGAAGCAGAAGGAGCTGCTGGAGCGTCTGCAGCAGGAGCACAAGGAGTACCTGGCCCGCGCCGCGCGCAAGGAGGAGGAGACGCGCGCGGGCCGCAAGCGCCGCTACGAGGAGCAATGCGCCGCGACCTTTGCCGCCGGAAACGCCCCCGCCGCCTCGCCGTCCGACGGCTGTAAGCTGCGCTACGGCGACATCCCGTGGCCGGCGCCGCGCGGCACGGTCGGGGAGATGCTGGACGTGATGCTGCACGGGCTGGACCGCAACGACGTGCCCGCCTTCCGCAAGGCGCTGCGGCGGCAGCAGGCTCTGTGGCACCCGGACAAGTTCTCACAGCGATGCGGCGCCCGCCTGGCCGACGGGGACCGCCGCAAGATCCTGGACACGGTCACCGCGCTCTCCCAGGAGCTCAACAGCCTGGCACAGAGCCTCAGGGGGTGAGGGAGGTGCAACGCTGCTGACCGCTGCCCTCTTTGGGCCAACGGTTGCTATTGCGGAGGCTGGTGGGGCCAGAGAGGATTTAATTATCTTGAGGGGAGAAATAATAAATGTATATTTAAAAACATGTTTTTTTATTCTAATATGTATGCAGTGGTTTGTAGTTTGTAGGGGCTGCTGTGAACTGGTGCTGCGTTCAAATGGAACTCTTCAAATTGCAATTTACTTTTCGTTGAAATTACAGGCTGGGAACCCTGTTTGCATTAGGGTTCGCACAGCCAGCCTGCTGGCGGCCCAATCAGCGTGGGTTAGTGAGATGGCGTTAAAGTAAAGCGTCTTTCTAAATGGTGGTAGAGCTAGATGAGGCGATCAAAACAATTGTAGCAACGACGATTGGTTCGGCGCTGTCCAAAAAATTTCAGCATTAACCAGAGGTCTACGCAAAGTAGGATGAAATGACTGCAAACACATCCCAATGGGTGGCCAGACCAAAGTGAATATGGTCTGGTTACACCAGGTTAGGTTAATATGGCCTCTTCTCAACAACAATGTAAGCACAACCCCATTTGAACGCAGCATGCATCTTTTAGGGTGTTGTGGCTTGCAAAGCCTAATGTACTGCTACGTTGGTTGGAGTGTAAACATAAAAGTTCCACTTAACTAGACCACTTAACTTATAAAGTAGGTTTGGTTACCTTCTCAGCGGATCAAGTGTCTTATTTCTGCTTCACCTCTTGAATCCTACATCGCCCCCTGCTGGCAATGGCTGAAATCCATCCAGTATAATCTGTCTTTTCTTTTCTTTCATAGGGACAATAACATAAGGTAAATATAAGGCAAAACGGGCGTCTGGAAGTCATCCGTATTGGTTTGTTGGTTTATTTATTTTAATAACTATCAAACAGCCCTTATATCAGCAGGCTCAAAAATATGCCACGCCATTAAGTCTTTTTTTAAATAAATGTTTGCTTATGTTAATGTGAAAGCATTTCAATATGATCCCCGCATTCTCATACAGAAGAACGCACAGATGGTGTCAAGAAGGTCTCAGCCAGTTTGAATAATATAAATGAGAATGCGCTGGTTGCCAGGTTTGAAAAGCCCCCTTTGTGGCATTAGTACTGTAGGCTATTCAATTAGTCTACTTTAATGAATAATGAAAAAAAAAAACTTTGTTAACGTATTCAAATCAATAGCAAATCTATTTAATTAATTGTGCCATATCCAAATTGTACAGTATAGTATAACGGCATTTCATGTGACTTATGTATATGGTTACAGCGAAGGTGAGGAGAGACAATCTGGCAACTCAAGACGCAATCTGTGTCAATTGCCGGTGCAAAGTAATGCGAGTAAAGGCCATATCCTAATTTCTGTCGCTTTTGATGCCTGTTGACGCGTTGCTTGGTCTTTTTGGCAATATTGTGGTGTGCTGGTACGTCGTTCAGTTTTGTGCGATGCGGTGTTTCACGTAGCCCAATCAGCGTTGCGTTTTATGCCGTGCGCCACGGTGGCAGGTGTTCCAGTCTGCAGGATGGCATGTTGCTGACTGGATGTTGTAGGTGCGAAAAGGAGACAGGCCCTTCGGTCTTTGTCTTGAGTCTATTTACATTAGACATTAAACTCTGCTTTGGGAGCTAAGCTAACAACAAACGCCTACACTCTTAGGCCTATGACGTGGTTTGTGAATGATCATGGTAGAATAGTTTTATTCATCGCAGTTATCCCGGGTGTATACATGGTAGGTGCGCGTATATCAGCAGACGGTGCGATGTCGTTTTCCTATTAGTTATAACCCGCTGCATATCGAGGGGAGAACAGTCAAACCACAAGCCGGAGATTCGGTGACAGATAAGATGGTGTTCCGGAGTGAGGAGATGTGTCTCGCCCAACTCTTTCTGCAGTCTGGTTCCGAATACAACTGCATCAGTGAGCTGGGAGAAATTGGACTGGTCGAGTTTCGAGATGTAAGTATGCTATAGGCTACATTGAACTTAAACGGATGACGCTAAAAGTAAAACGTGCCAATGCATAATTATAGTGTATTTATCCCCCGTGGCCGTGTCCTACTGCCAATGTGCGCGAGGTTCTGCGTTATTAAATTGCCAAGTGGGTTAGACAGGGTCACACATACACATCATAAACTCCACATTATATACCTCTCTATAGTACGATGTACAGGGCACATCACCTGACCACATATATCCTCCCGTTTCAGCTCAACCCCAGTACCAGCTCATTCCAGCGCCGCTTTGTTAGCGAAATTAAACGGTGTGAAGAGATGGAGAGAATTCTGGGTAAGAATCAACTAGAATGTAGAACTTGCACCTAAACAAAAATAAATAAAAAAGTATCTGTTTTATTGAATGAGTTCCACTGTGTTCTTTGTTCCCAGAGTGCTAATTTGATACTGTGGTATAGCTGTAACTGATGTCGAGTTGATATTGAACCACTGTTGGAAGTCAAATGATCACCGATATATTTTGGCAGTTGCACTTGATCTCTCTTAAATATAAATGCCTCCTAAATTTTATTTTCAAATGTAGTGTAGGTATTATGCACTTAATATCTGAGCAAAATTAACGTTGTGCCTCCAATGTGGCGTGAACAGGATACCTTCTGAGGGAGATCAGAAAAGCCAACATCGCCATACCAGAGGAAGATGAAAGTCCCCCTGCCCCTCCTCCTAAACAGGTTATGGAGATAATGGTATGTTGATAGCTGCTGTCTAATTTAAAGGAACACTTCTTGAATTGCGCCTGGAATCACCCCTGTGGCTGAAATTGGTATTACTACAACAACAACAACACCAACAACAATTGCATGCATACAATTAAAACAAACAGAGGGCTCGGGAACAGAAATTTGGGCGTAACGCAACCCATGAGTGTACTTTTTTTCTTTTTTTTTAATTACGTGAAAGTGGGGAAAAAAAGCGTTCCTGCAGGAGAGCTATTGTTTTCAGCTGCGGCCCGTCTTGTGTGATCTCAGGAGCAGCTCCAGAGGCTGGAGATGGAGCTGAGCGAGGTGACCAGCAACAAGGACAAGCTACAGAAGAACCTGGTGGAGCTGATGGAGTACACGCACATGTTGAAGATCACACGCACCTTCGTGCACAGCCGCTCAAGGGTGGGCTTGATTTAGCATGTTCACTAATTGTTTCTCCTTCAGTCTGCTCCAACTCAAGATTGTCCCACCGCGTAGGAAATGTTTCTCGGGCTTGCTCCGTAAAATATTATATATGTGAAAATTACGTAGACTGTCTTTGTGTTCTGTGGTTCTATGGTATTCTCTGGTCTTGGACGCCTCTTCTTTACAATGTGGCTTCAGTTCATTGAGGTTTGCGGGCATTTGTTTGTGCACTGCTCTCATAAGGTCCCACCACAGCATTTCAATTAGGTTGAGGTCTGGGCTTCAACTGGGCCACTGAAACACCTTGATTATTTTCTTTTTCAGACGTTCTGTTGTAGATTTGCTGCTGTGCTTAGGATCATTGTCCTTTTGCATGATCTAATACCAGCCGAGCTTTAACTGTCGGACAGACGGCCTCACATTTGACTCTAGAATACTTTTGTATACAAAGGAGTTCATGGTTGACTCAATGACTGCAAGGTTGCCAGGTCCTGTGGCTGCAAATCAAGCCCAAATCAACACCCCTCCACCACTGTGCTTGACAGTTGGTATGAGGTGTTCGAGCTGATTTGCTGTGTTTGGTTTTCACCAAACGTGGTGCTGTGCATTATGGCCAAACATCTCCACGCACACCTAAGCCATGCTGCAATGTTCTTTGCAGAGAGAATAGGCTTTCTGCTGTCAACCCTTTCAAACAAACCATATTTGTTTAATCTTTTTCTAATTGTACTGCCATGCATGCATGAGATGTAACTCTTGTCTCTGAGCATTGCACGGTCTAACCTTTGGGTGAACTCGATAGGACATCCATTCCTGGGATTACAACTTTTTGTAATGCTTCCCACTTTTAAATAAACCTTCTCACCGATGGACTTTAATTCCTATAGAATCAGTAAGGGTGGTAACTTCTTTTTTGACACATGGCATCTCCATTTTGACTCAATCTTTTGTTAAATAATTCATGACACGGTGTAATATGTCATGTGGTGTTCATCTGAGGTTGTATTTACCAAATATTTAGACCTGCTAAGGAACAGATGATTGTTATTATGTCCTGACATGTAAAACCATAGAATACAAAAAGGGTGTACTTTGTTTTTCACATGACTGTATAAGTAATGATATGACTGTCATGCATGGGTTTCACGGGTGTGTTGTGCCTGCAGCACGAGGCTCTGGGCCCTCAGTATGAAGAGTTCCCCACCATGGAGACGGACTCCGTCACGGGCTACACCGGCATGCAGAGGCTTGGCGCCAAGCTCGGGTAAGCCGTCCCCATTGTCCTCCCGTCACATGGCAGAATACAGTCACCGCGATGACGCCATCCTGACAAAATCTTTTAAATAGTGTCTCTGATCCTGACGTGAACACCTGGGGTGCGATGGCAAACAATTTGGAATATATTCAAAACCGTTTTTGTGTTTGCTTTTTTAGTTTGCTGCTAACATTTGTAAAACGCAAGCAAATGGCCAGAGGAGGTAGCTGGGCGAAGGGTGACAGTTTAAATATAACAATTTAGAATGTTTATACTAAATGTTAAGTTGAAAGCAAAATGCGTTCGCCACAAACATCAGCTGAATTTGAACGCACCTCTGGCCTTAGGTTCGTGTCGGGGCTCATCCAGCGGGTCAAGGTGGAGGCGTTTGAGCGCATGCTGTGGAGAGTGTGCAAGGGCTACACCATCCTCAGCTATGCAGAAATGGACGGGGCCCTGGAAGGTGTGGACAGTGTAAGTTAAAGGCACAGTGCTCATCATCTAGCCTGAATCAGCATGGTTATCGCTCTCAGCTCAATAGATTACAGTTTGTTTTTTGTTGGCGCTTACACACTGCACTTATACACAGCCACCCTGCTGATGACCCAATCAGAGTAGGTTAGTGAGGTGATGCTGGAGTGTTTCAAAATGGTGGTTGTAGAGTTAGATGAGGTGATCAAAAATGTTGCAGCAATGCCGATTAGCTAAAGGCTGCTCCAATAGTTTCAACATTAACCAGAGTGCAATGCCCAGTAGGGGGCAACGGCTGGGAACACTTCCCCATCTAGACCCTATTTACCAAGTGTATTTTGGTCTGGTCAAGCCAGGCTACTTACCATCTGTACCCAAGTAATATAATATAGTAATAAACTTCACTACATGTAAGTATTTTTTTTATTTCAGGGTGAAATCTCGAAAAGCGTTGTGTTCCTAATCTCCTTCTGGGGTGACCAAATTGGGCAGAAGGTTCAGAAGATCTGCGACTGGTATGATAGACTGTCTCCACACACGAGACAATGACGCATCTTAGACTGACTCCATGTTTACAAGTGACCTTTATACGTTTTTATCCCTATAGTTATCACTGTCATCTATACCCACACCCAGACAGTGATGAGGAGAGAGCAGATGTTATGGACAGCCTTAAGACACGCATCCAAGACCTCAACAACGTGGGTTTACTGTCGAAAAAACACTTGACGTGACGATACGGTATAGTGCTGTAGGTTGCAGCACACTAGTTCTCCTTTATATGTGTATAAAGTTATTTACTACATGCTATCTGTTAGTTAAAGGCAGGGTCAGTCACCTACTGACCCTGGATCTACTGAGGGAGCACCCTATGGCATTGAAATGAGATTGCATTTTTGTTTTGCTCGAGCTCAAATTTCAACAATATTTCTCTGTCATCGCTGACTCTACCTTTAAAGCCACATCTGAATGTGATGAATGTAAACATTTAAAATGCTGCTGTGATAAATGACATGGAAGAACACCTCTGTGAAAACTGTGCGTGTAGACGGCTGGTTGGCTCAGATACATTTTAATGAACATCTTTGCTCAAGTGTCCCAGATCACAATGTATGTAAGCAAAAATGCCAGAAGGCCACGAGGTGGACAAACGGCGTAAAATTTGTGCAACAATCATGGCTCGGGCAGTTTACACCACGTTATACAGAAATGAGTGGATTGAAAAGCGTAATATAAGCCTCGTTTTATCTTTCCCATGTCAACAACCAGGTGTTGCATCGTACTGAGGACTACCTGAAGCAGGTTTTACAAAAGGCCTCAGAGTCGGTCTTCACATGGGTCCTCCAGGTGAAAAAGATGAAGGCCATCTACCACACCCTTAACCTGTGCAGCTTCGACGTCACAAACAAGTGTCTTATTGCAGAGGTGTGGTGCCCTGTCAGTGATCTGGCCAACCTGCGGGGGGCGCTAGAGGAAGGCTCGGTGAGTGAGCAGCAATAGAAACCAGTAGAAATGCCACACACACCCATGTAAGACAGGCTTAGTTCTGTCTCAAACTTAACAGAACAGAAGTTGGTTACAGTCGGCTTGGAGTAAAATGGCTTCATGTTGTTTTTCATACGATTATGAACGTCTCACCTTTCTGTCTTTAGAGAAAAGGCGATGCCACTGTCCCATCATTTGTGAACCGCATCCCGAGTAACGACACACCCCCCACCCTCCTAAGAAGCAACAAGTTCACCGCTGGCTTCCAGAGCATCGTGGAGGCCTATGGTGTCGGAGATTACCGCGAGGCTAGCCCAGGTACAATCACACTTCAGCTCTTGCAGGCTTCTCAGGCTTTTTGTTGTATTGTCCATGTTATAAATTATCCTTTTTGACTTAGCTAGGTGAGGTTATGAGCCCTGGTGTCTTTTAATCCTCCTATGCATGTTAACCACCCAGTTAGCGGTGTTCCCTCGAAAAAGCCTTTCCTAGCCTCTACACTGACAAAGGCAAACCTAGTGTGTTAATTTTGGTTACTTTTTGAAGGTAACCTAATTGGCAAAAATGGCAACCTGCGCCAGCAGCGACCCACTCGGTGTAGCTATAAATTGTGACTTATAACTGGCTGTTGCCGCTGCCTCCCCACCACAAACCGTTTTGTTGGAGAATGTATTGATGTCCAGTCTTTAAACATTACAGGTTATATAGCTTTATGACAACTTACTGTATATTAGATATGTATGTGACCGAATGACCTATGACCTCTCCTCAAGAATCTCCAAGAACCTCCAAAAATGACCATCTGTCTTTATCTTTGGTCTTTCCCTCTTTGTCTTAACTTGTAACCCCCTCCAGAATATCTACTTGATGATTGCCAGACCCTTTGTTGTCATTGTAAACTCCTTGCTGTTCTAAAGACACCTTCACCAGACACCTTCTGTCACAGTATAAATATCTGTAGCTGCCTGATCTTAGGCAGAAGCATTTCTACATCGTATGCTGTATGTGTCATTAAATATATTCAGTACGACAACAACGACTCATAGCTGAATTATTGTTATATTACACTTTTTCCTTTCCCCACGCGATGACAGTTCCCTACACCATCATAACCTTCCCCTTCCTGTTCGCGGTGATGTTCGGGGACTTTGGTCACGGGGTGGTCATGACCTTGTTTGCTTTGTGGATGGTTCTAACGGAGAAGAAGCACAAAAGGAAACGGCCCGGGAACGAGGTAGAACAATAAGCGTTTCATCGCCGTGATTAAATACATACTGTACATGTTTGATTGTGACCGCTGAGTCTGTTCTTCCACACGCTCCCGTGCCCCCCCGCCCCCCCCGACAGATATGGACGACGTTCTTCGAGGGTCGCTACATCCTGCTAATGATGGGGCTGTTCTCGGTGTACACCGGGCTCATCTACAATGACTGCTTCTCAAAATCCGTCAACATATTTGGCTCCAGCTGGAGTGTCAGGGCTATGTTTATACATCAGCAATGGACGTGAGTCATCCACGCTAATGTTATTAGCTGCAGACAAGTCTGTGAAATGATTACTACTACTACAACAACATAGGAAATTGAGCATTAAAACCTCATGAGCCTTCATTCCTATCTTTACAGAAATGAAACCCTTCAAACCAACGCCTTGCTCACACTTGACCCCAATGTCAGTGGTGTGTTTGGTGGGCCGTATCCGTTCGGCATTGATCCCGTAAGTAAAAGTCTCCGTTCCCGCACACAATCCCTGTGGATTAGGGGTGAAACACATGATCAAATATGAATTTATAATGATCAGCTAAGTGGTGTGCTATTTATAACTTGACCCAATTGTGAATGCCAGCTTTTTTGTTTTGTGTTCATAACATGAAGAGTTATTGTAGGTTAGAGACGCATGGGTGAACATTATATGAAGCAATGTCAAGATGCCTTTTTGAATTAACTATTATGAAAAGATGTAATTGTTCTTGCATCATTTCCTGGCAGATATGGAACATGGCTGTGAACCGCCTGTCCTTCCTGAACTCCTATAAGATGAAGATGTCTGTGATAATTGGTGTAATACACATGAGCTTTGGAGTGGTGCTGAGTGTATCCAATCACCTGTGAGTGACTCCAGCAACTAAACCCAGGCAGTATACAGTAAAGTTGGTATTGTTAGCAATCCAACTGTGCCTTCCAACTACAGCAATTTACCTTTCCCAAGCCCTGCCCCTTTTTGCATGTCCCCCAATAACAGTTGAGCATTTTTTTAATCTGACGGAACCTTCTGTCAACTGTCTGTTTTGCCGGGGGGGATAACGTTCCATAACTCTCTATTGACTTTGTATTGCGCTAAAATAACGTAAATTCTGTCTTATACCAAAACATTTAAATATTCCTAAAAGCTGTTGGGTGACAGGATGCGCTTCCCACAATGTAAAGAACACAGAACTAAGTTTGCATAACCTGTCTAACTGAAAAATCAAGGTTTTAAGGAGAGAAAAGCACTAGCACAACTTTGGGATCCCAATACTCAAAATCCCTATTCCATACATGTTTTGACTGGTTGACATAGCGTGCCAAAAAATAATCAAGCATGCTGAAATAACACATATGTTGTCATGTAAAGCATTTGGCATACTGTTGGTGTCTACCTAGGTGTAGTTGTCAATGCAATAGGTGTCTCTATTTTCCACTATTTTTTTCGGTTTGACAGGTGATGAACACTTAGTTCTGGGTTATTTACCTTGTGGCTCGAGCATCCTGTCACAAAATATCTTTTAGGAAGGATTCAGTGTTTTTGTATAAATCAGAAATGACGTTATCTTAACGTAATGCAAAGTCAATGTAGCCCTGAGAGCGGTTTCCCCCCTGGTAGTAGTGGTTTTCAGAGAATGATGCGTTGCGCTCTCTTTATAGCGCCCTGCTAATAATCTTCCTGCTAAACATAGTGCCCTGCTAATAACCTTCCTGCTAAACGTAGCACCCATGCTAATAACCTTCCTGCTAAACATAGCACCCATGCTAATAACCTTCCTGCTAAACATAGTGCCCTGCTAATAACCTTCCTGCTAAACGTAGCACCCATGC
>JAODUK010000131.1:3356-14027 GCA_027564635.1 Typhlichthys eigenmanni | reverse complement strand
TGGGGAAGTGCACGTCTGGAAACCGAGGGCGGGAGCACACAGGCCCCGGTAACAGTGGGAGGGGGTGAGCCGCCCATTGGCGGCGCGGCCCAGCCCGTTACAGGTCCATAGTGCATACTTATTAAATGTAAATAAATAAGTCTTTGTTAGATGTATTTAGTTGATTATTTTCAAATATATATCAACTACTGATCATGGCGTCCGATGTGCTCCAGGCACTGATTCCTTTTTGTGCATGTGTGTGTGTGCGTGTGTGTGTACGCGCGTTCTGAGACATATTTCCTCCCCCTCGAGTCGCTGGAGCAGCACCCTCTCTGAACTCTGGGACGTCATGGCTTACAAATTAAGCCCTGATTACAATCATTCAAGATAATAACAACATAATAATATTTTAACTTAAGTCAAGACCTTAATTACTTATTGTATTACCGCTATGCATATTCCATTTTATGCCTCTATAAATCGTCATGTAATTATATGAATGATTGAAAATGATGCCTCCCACAATCCCCTGGCTGAGTGAATAAATTGTAACGCAGATAGGATAAAACTCTGTATATTGCAAATAAAGCGTTAATGAGTCACTTACAGCTATGATCTGGTCTCCAACATGAATACGGCCGTCTTGCTCTACAGCGCTCTCTTTGGTTATGCTCTTAACAAAAATCCCAGAGGCCTCTGAGAAGATGAGAAAATGAGAGTCATCTGTGAAATGATACATTGCCAACCATAGCAGAGAAATACTGTTTCATTAGCACGCTTTTATAACTCGTAATTTTTTAAACAAATGTTCAGTTCATTCCAGTATAGATGTATTTAATGCTATGGGACCATATATCTTAACTATAGTAAGCAATTTGGGTATTGTGACTAAGCTATCAAAATGTATATTTTTTTATAGCACGCTTTTTGGGACAATTGACATGAACAGGGAATTTAAGATAATCTCCAACCAATCACTGACACCACTTATGCTCTGTCTTGGTTATTCTTTGGCTTCCGTATCACACCTTTAACGATAAACCCGGTTATGTGAGGCCAATCTGCAATAAGTCACCTGAGGTTTTGTCGCCTACATATCCAGCAATGGTGATCCCCAACCCCTGGGAATTCTTCATCAGCCTCACATCAAATGCTTCAGATTCCTCCTCATCAAAGTCCTGTGAAGGAGTAAAGTCAACGACAGGCCATCAGCAAGGATGAATCTACAGGTGACAAACGCTGATGAGATGTTAAAAAAATGCCTGTCATGGCTCTTGAAAAACTCCTAACCCACGCTCATAACGTCTCTCTCTCCCTCAGCAGCAAGGCTTCATTGATGTGCACTTTCTATTTGTCAGCCACCGAGAATGCAATTAATGTGACGGTGAAAAGGGTCGACTATATTATACAGGGTGAGTCAGTGAGGTGCATTCATGTGTAAATGGCTCTGAGTGGTGATAATGGCCATGAAATCACTGTTTGTGAGTAAGCACATGGACAGTAATGAAGTCTCTGCTTTCCACAGGTTGAGTCATAGGTCATGGGATCTGCAATCTGTCTTTACTTCTTTTATGCTACACATGTAAAAAAAAAAAGTTGGGATGAAAGACCAGAACTTGGAGTCTGTTGCGTTTTTAAGTGCTATTTACAATGGTGCACTCTCTATGTCTCTATAATTTTTACGAGGAATATACATTTGTCAAAACCGAAGGGCTGCTATGCTAAGTTCCACCTTGATATTTGCTTGAAATGTCCAAGGCGAACATAGCGAAAATGTTGTCTGCAGTTTTCTGACTAATTGGGACAATGCAAAGCAAGATACAGCAGCATGCATATTTGTTCAAGACATACTGATATTTGTAGGCCAATATATTGTAGGATTAAGTTTACTGGTGAGATTTTAACTTGGTGTAAATTAGGGCAACCCATTCTTCTTAGAAGAATATGTATATTATTTTTATAGCATGCAATAGGCATGAATAAATCTTACATATTATGCTAGCTTGGTACTAAATAATTAGATACACTGAGATGTATCTTACAAGCAGCTGCAAAACAATTCATAAAAAACACTCCAGTAACTATATTACCTTACAAAATGTTTATGGTGTCATGTATTTCCATTTGAAATGTGGACCTGTTATTAAGGCTTTCATAAAAAACAGAACAATGATATAAAGACATTATAGAGTATTTATCTGAACCTTATGATCAAATGCTCCTTAATGATTATATTCCTGCTCATG
The DNA here is from genome assembly GCA_027564635.1 of Typhlichthys eigenmanni. Taxonomy (NCBI): domain Eukaryota; kingdom Metazoa; phylum Chordata; class Actinopteri; order Percopsiformes; family Amblyopsidae; genus Typhlichthys; species Typhlichthys eigenmanni. The sequence continues at coordinate 11,799 of JAODUK010000131.1, read as the reverse complement.
TAGTTAGTGTTAACTGTTTTAATGATGTGTATGGCAAGGGTACAACAAAACAAAAGTCAATATTCTCACATGGCCAGACTATGGTAGACCTCACAAGGAAGACAGGCAACCCACATTTAGCGGTCAGAAAGCCCTCTTATCTGCTTCACGTTTATGTCCAGAAATGACGGCCATTTTGAACCTCCTATCTTGTCTCTAGTTATTCTTATTAGATGCTAGGCCAAACATGCCTGTTTGTGATAAGAATATTCTTCAGAAGACAATATGATATGCTCTAATAAATCATTGTCCATGATCTTGGCAGGTAAATGTGATAATTAACAATGACTGACATTAAAGTTGTCTCGTTAAACAATGGAAAACTACAATGGACAGCCATTCATTAGACCATGTAATGAGACCATGCTACTAACAAACCTTACAGAGGTATATTGTACCTCACAACACAGCAGTGTCTCTACTCACTTGGTGTTCATTGAGGGTGGGCAACACTGTCATGGCGGAGGCATTCTCGTCCACTGGGCCCCTGGTGATGACTAGCTTGACCCTGTTGCCACATTGCCTGAGCACCTGTGCCACCTGCTCACTGCCCATGCCACACAGGTCTGTGTCCCCAATCTTCAGGATGTGGTCTCCGCTATGCAGTCGTCCGTCCTGGTGAGCACCAGGTACGATTGGTTACTATGCCGCTAGCGCTAATGCTAACGCTAATGCGAGTGCTAAAGCTAACCGTTCAGTGTCTCATTTAGAGCCACCCATTGGTTCTCATATAAGACGTGGCTGGGTTTCTTTAAAGGCCCCAGTCATTTTGGACAGACTTCTCTGCTTTTGAGCTACACACAGTTGGTGTTGCAGATAGGCCAGAGGAAATTCGAACCAATCCAGAAAGACATTCGAGTAAAGTCTAGTATATTCTAAATATGTTCATGTTTATTCCACTGACCTCGCATGACACTGTATACACAACAAAAACATAAACCGTATTGGAACTCAAATCAAATTAAGTACCATGACACAGGCTTTATAATCCTTGACCCGCATAACAAGTGCAGAATACTGTTCTCACCGTAAGATCGTCTTTCTCTGTAACCTGTTCTTAAGGACAGTTGAAATGTTTTCCCATAGTCACCTGATCTGCGATGCCTCCTGGAAGGATGGTTTTGACGATAACACCGGACGTTTTTCCTCCCACAATGCCAAATCCAAGGCCAGTGCCGTCGTTGACCAACTCGATGTTCTCCACATGCTGCCACTATATTTATGTGAACGTGAGGACAGGCAGAGAGAAAAAAAGACTTTCTAAAGGTTTAGACACATTATTAGAGTTCATTGTTATGTCGTTCTCTTGAAACCACCTTTCAACTCAAAACAACAATGCGGTGACATGGCTGCCACAAATTCACAGCCCAATGTGAAGAAATAAAAAAGATGAATTAGTAATATACTGTATGTGGGAATTTGGTCAAATCATCCCCATTGTAGGTCTTGTTTTGACTCTCTGTCTAATTGTCTGCTAGCTCCAGTTTAAAAAAATAAATAAATACATTATTGTAGTTTTGATTAGTTGAAGGTGCTCCAATCGCTTCCTAATGATTTAATTGACGCCTTATGTCAACTGAGAGTGAAGCATAGAAAATCATAGAGATGGTGCTTGTAATATAAGGATGGTTGTACCAGGCTTACTTTTGCACAAGGCTTTGGCACTGTGCAGTAGCAAGTGGCACCTTCATAGCAAAATACAGCTTTCTCATTTCCCAAGCAATAGCTGGAAGATCCCATTAAATTGAATTGATATTTTGGCCCGTTTGCACTTCAATGTGTGTGTGTGTGTGTGTGTGTGTGTGTGTGTGTGGGCTTGCATAGAGGATATCCGTGTGAGGCATGTGCGGTGCATGGGCATGTGCTCGATGTTCTCGCTTGTTTGTTTTTAACTCGCTTGACCGGCCATGCTTGGTATTGAATACTTGCGATGCGGCACACACAGAAGAGCGACGTCGCTCTGGGTCCGGGGAGTTGCAGCTGCCTGGGCTCGCCTATACATACGCATGTTTGCTTTCTTTTTTAATCGTGTACGTTAAGCTTGGCCGCGTCCGTAAATTAAAGCACGCGTGTATTCCTATGTAGACGTGTGTGCGTACCGCGCTAGACCTGGCAGACAATGTACTGGCTGCAGAGGGGGTTCGAGACACTGCGGGGCTGGCAAGCTGAGGGATCGGGCCCCTGGCTATAGTGAGGTGGACCGTTTCTGAAGCCCTCTGGAGGATGACGATCGCCTGCTGGTGTGTCACTGTCTGGTCCAGGGGCTGGCTGTTTATGGCCAGGATCTGGTCCGCCTCCTGCAGCTTCCCGTCACTGTGTCGGCGGCCAGCGTTGACGCACGTCATGTTTTATGGAACACACACACACACACACACACACACAAAGTCATTAGATTGGTCAGGGTGCTTTCCTAAATCTTCCCTTGCAGTAAATAGTCATTAGCCTGATTCAGGATCAGGCTAATGACACAGATGGAGTATGTAGATTATATCACAACGTTGATTTTCTAACCACATCATTTCTACTATCTGTATTCTTGCCTTACAAAGGTAAGCATGGAGAGGTCAGGCTAAACGCAATAAGCTGTGACTGTGTTATATTTGTCTTAAAGGTACGCTGCTCGATTGCACAACATCGCCCCCCAAATGTGTGCTACAGCTCCCTGTTGTCTATGGGAGCTGAGGGGAGTGGGCGGGTGGGGTGGAGGTTTATAGAGGGATGTGAGCCACTCTGGTGCTGGAGGAGCAGGTGACGTTTTGTAACGCTGGCTTCAAGGACACTCCACATGCAAATTGAGTATTTTCCCTTTAACTAAAGAAAATAAAAACGAACAATATACAAAATACAGAGCACATTTCTATACGCATCATTATAAGTCATACGGTGTAATATATAGTTTAAAGACTCTCTTTCCTACCAGTCAGCCACACTTCCTGGCTGAATCTCCTGGATGAAAATGCCAAGCTCCCCACGGCTCTCGCTTCTCAGGCCCACCACGCTGAATCCCAGACCCCTTGACACTGGCTTTACAAGATCCACGTTTGTCACATAGCGTCCCTTGTTCATGAAGTATTGGGGGAAAAAAACACACACACACACGCACGCACGCACACACACACGCACACGCACACACACACACACACACACATGCTTTAGCCCCTCAAAGCTTCAATGTGGCATCAAAGCCACAGGCAGCTGTTAGAAGTCTATTTGAAGCTCCTCAGGAGAGAGAAATAACGGCACACAGCGTGCGATTTCCATCTTTGCGTGTCTTTAGGTATTTAGTTTGTACTTAACAAGAGCCGTTTGAGACAGTGGAGATTTCATTGTGTTGAAATGATCAAACACTTAAAAACAGTGGTAATATATCTGCAGGGACCGCCTCAGATGTCACCGTCGGGATGAGCTAGAAGTCATTTAGCGTTGCCAAGCTGCTGCACTGGCGCAAAACTCCAAAAAAGAATGTACAAACAGCAACAGGTGTTTTATGCGTTTTGGTGCAGATATTACCTGTGCCATAGAAAGAATGGTGCATTCAAATTCATCAGGGAATGCCTTGCCATTGATGTGTGGGACAATGTGGGTGTCGGGGTTGGAAACATGGCCAGTGCTGGGCTTAACCACAGCGACGGTATCATTAAAGTCTTCTCCCAGAGAGGAACTGACGCTTCCCTGAAACCACAAGGGAGAACAAAAACTTCATCCTGTGGACGTGTTGAAAAATTGTTCAGCATGTTTTAATGTTCTGTGTCATCCAGTTGAGTTAATTATAATGATAAGGTGGCTGATTGCAAGTTGGACATGAAAAGCTTCCTGGCAATTATCTTTTTTTTTTTTATGTTTGATTATGTTTTTCAATAACTAATGTTGTGTAACAGGCATGTATTTTGGCAAGTACGGATTCCTGGGCAGAGCAATAATTGATGAAAACGGCCAAAACAAACATGATTAAAAGTTTACATGCAAAGAAAAAAAAGAAAAAAGATAGAAAAAAAAAACAATGAAATATGAACATGAACAATTAACTAGTTTAATATTGATTCTCCAAACCTTCTAATATGGGTGCACTAAAAGCATTGGGCTGCCAGATAGTTTGTTATCCCACCATGATTAGCTGTCGCTATGACGACATAATCCTTCAGGAGATGATGGCTCTTAGCGGATGTTCAAACAATGATGCAGCTCCATAACTCTGCTGCAATATTTCTACCATGGTGGGGAGAAAAAGCATCGCTGGCCATCTGGAGGACTGCTTGTTATTGCTGCAATGACTTTACTTGCGTGACAGATGAAGGATATGAATGAGAAAACTGTATGTGTTTTCAATGTATTAGCCAACAGGCATAAAGCTTATCACCGTCTGAATTAATTTCAAGAGGTCCTAAAGGCAATCATTTCATAAACATCACATTTGTTGTGCTACAGCTGTTCTTTGGAGCTTAACGTTTACATTACTAAGTCAACTTTCCTGCATTTTCCGAGCGTTGGAAACTTGTAACATGTAATTTGTCCCTTATTGTCAAAGCTAGGCCTTGTAAACAAACACCCTAATGGACAGTAATTTATACTTTATATTCTAAGCTTGGCCTTTGTAAACGACACCCTGATGGACAAGGACGTTAGCACCACACGCTAGAAACAGATTCCCGCGGTGTGAGCTAAGGTGGTGGTCCGCGTCGCGCGGCTAAATTGCTGTCCTCATGCTTGAGCTTTGTTAGCCACGGCCCAGCTAAGAGGATTAAAGTTCCAGTTTGGTTCTTGCACATTTAAGAAATTGTTTCTGCCCCACTTCACACGGTAGCAGCGGCCTCTGTCTCATTGGACAGCCGGCTCTGTCTCCATAGCGACGGGCGCTGCGCGAGGCCTAACTAGCAGAGCCAGAAGACAACAGTGTGTGTTGTGTGTTTGCGTTTGCATCGTGTTTCACAACACAGACTACATCCTCTTACCAAACTGGTCCTGCCTAAGGTGGTCTAGCAAGCACGGCTTCGGCTACACGACAGTCTAATATTGCACAATATTAAGATATTGTTGAAACGTCTGTTTACACTTTCAGCTCCATTATAGTGAAGACAAAATAGAACAGACTTGATGAAAAGTGTGATACTTTAGGCTAAATATCTAAACTTTCAAAGACACACACACACACACACAAACACTGAAACACACACCTGGCACAAGAAAGACACATTGCAGATTCTGACCAACAGTTGAATGTCAGCAGGCCTCTTCAATAATCTGAATTCCACAAGGGGTGCAAACACTCCTGCATACACCCCTGCCTCCCACCGCATAGCTCACATACTTTCCCCTCCATGTCTCAAGCACTCAGCCTGACCCAAGAGCTCTCTGTTTTTACTCAGACGCCCTCTTTCTTAAGGGGTGGAGGCAGCCTGTCTTCAGCCTCCTCTTATTTGTTCAAGCCTGCCACAGGCTGCTACCCGATTCCATTGAATTTTATCTCTGAAATATGTTTTCCCTGTTCCCATAGAGCCATTTGGCTTGTTAGCACTGTGCTAGTAGCATAGCTACTTGTAAGAAGACTTTGTCTCGCACTCTCTAATCTCTGATGTGATGTGAAATTACATTGGGAAAAATATAAGCGGTCTATTGGTCTTCTGGCCTGCAAGGCACACTGTGTAAACAGTTTGCACTAAACCTGTAGTTAGTTTGGCAGGTTGAGGTTTTCAGGTGAGCTTCATAAAGAACAATAGCTGTAAATATAAACGGAGGGATGGGTTTTATAGAGGATCTCCTGTCACAGTTGTAATCCAATATAAGGGGTCACGATACTATAAGATATTGATGAGATTTCCGATTATATAATTCAATATTGATTGTTTGCCTCATCAAATATTCTGATAACAATGCAGAACTTCAATATTTCTAACACAACTTGTAACTTGCCTACATTTGTCTGCAAAATAACATCCAAACAACACATATCGATATTAAAAATTGTCGTATTAATCTAGTACCAGGAGACATACAATGTATTTGAATATCCAAACATAATATACATTTCACGATTAATTGTCTCAGTTCCGACATTAATAATGTCATCCAATTTCACAGTTATACTGAGTAAGACAGCTGTAGGGAAGGAGCTAAAACATTTTTAAGGACTGACACACAAACAAAGTGGGCATAATAAAAAAGTAAATAGGTATTGAATTGGATAAAAGTTTATTTTGCATAATATATTTTTGTAAAGTTGTAAAGTATCCTCGATTTAGGTGTGGGGTTGCTTAGTATACCTATAAAGCATATATGGCAGATAATATATGTACATTTGGCAACAAAGCGCTTAACGTCTGTGTACTCAATAATATCTATACTGGTGGGGAAAATAATTTGTTCAATTTAACTTGAATGAAATAGAATATGTTAAGTTTTCATATCTATACTGGGAAAAATAATTTCAACTTATTGAATCCAAGAGAATACATTACATTTAGATGGATATGAACACAACAGACGTTTTGTGCTACCTGCTCTTTGAGGTGCTGGACAGACTTCTGCAAGGCCAAGATCTGGTGAAACAGGGGGCTCTGCAGGACAGATTTGAGGAGGCTGAGCTTCTCCTCTGTGGGCACCTCCCCCCGCTCCTTCAGCCTGGCCTGGAGACGCTCCACTGCCTGCAATGCACGCTGGGTATCTGGGAGTCGTAGCATAATTATTTCAGTGACAGCCGGCGTCGTCCGCAGTGGAGAGTGGATGGAAGGGTGTGGACGGGATATTAGTGTGTTGTTTTTGGGCACTGAGGATCAAAGTCGGCCTAATGCCTGGGTTTGGCTACATCCTCAATGGTTTGTTATTTTTTTGGAATACATTGCCCATTGTTTCAGTCTCGTTTGTGGTTATGTGCCAATGCACCAAGTACCCTAAATGCTGTTAGTGTCCGTCTGTCCTAGGGCGAGAGAAAGCACAATACACTTTGCAACCTGTAGGCTTAGTTAAGCTTGGCTGTGGCTCAACATAGCTTACAACATCACATTCATCGTGCCGCTGTGTTTGCGCCCAAAAAAACACACGGAAAACAAAAAACAGTGTCGAAAGCAGAAAGGCTTCCACAATAACAATCTTTCCGTTTTGCCTATTGCCTTTCGGGTCATCGGCTATCGGCTGGGGAAAGGGGGGGTGCACAGACTATCACAGCCTCTGTGGTGTGTTTGCTGGACCCTGCCATAAGCTCAGCAATCAACAACCCACAGAGCAGCTTGTTAGCGAGGACCAGAGCCCACCTCCATGTCGTCTGGACCGAGGACGAAGCAATTTCCGATGCTTACCCACTGTGACTAACACCTAATCGGGCGTGTGCGTGCGCAGAGCCTGGTGCATGAGGCCCAGTGCACTGGACGTTGACGTTGTAAACAAACGCAGAAACGCCAGGGTCTCCATGGCAAGGGGTTTCTATTATAGTGGCCTAAGCCAGACACAGGTACAGTGTCTGCCATTGTTTCGGATGCTAATACAATGGGTGTGTGTATGTCATTGCGTGTGTGTGTGTGCGTGTGTGTGTGTTTTTAGAGATAGCCTAGCAGAAGCTCGGCACTGATAACAGCATGCCTAGACCTTTATAACCGAGGCTAGAGTCAGTTCGATGGGGGGATGGGGCGCAGGGCACAATCACATTCTATAGATTACATAGTATCAACTCAAAGACAAGAGAGAGCTTACCCATAGTTTCAATCATTATGTGAGTTCCAGGTGGGTGTGTGTGTGTATGACCGCTGCCCACGAACGACAAGCTATTGCTCGTGGCTTCTTCAAGGCCTGCAAGGCAAAATAAAATGACGTCTTTAAACTGACAGAGAGCCAAATGCATCAGGTCACAGACTATAGCCTCTTTAGCTGAGGCAGACAATTCACTGTATACAGCAGCCTTTATCATTACGCAACAAAGTCCAGCTTCCCTGGGAGGAAGAAGAAAAGAGAAAGTCTTCTCTGTGAGGCCAACCTGTCTTTCATTGTCCTTTATTCTAAAGGTCAGAAGCAAATGTATTTGTTACTTCAGATACAGTACATGTTTGTCTTGAAGCAACTTCCACTATAGAGCATGCCAAGACCACATGCAGGTGGGGTGTACATTGACTAGCCAGCTATTACAGTACAACATACATGGTGTAGTGATCATATTGGTGGATTAACACAAGGGAGCTGTGTGTGTCGGAATGGTAGTGTATGGTACAGTAGTAGAGGTTTAATGGTAGTGTTGCATGGTACAGTAGTAGAGCTTTAATGGTAGTGTTGTATAATTGTGTATGGTACAGTAGTAGAGCTTTAATGGTAGTGTTGCATGGTAGTGTATGGTACAGTAGTAGAGCTTTAATGGTAGTGTTGCATGGTACAGTAGTAGAGCTTTAATGGTAGTGTTGTATAATTGTGTATGGTACAGTAGTAG